>VXBB01001705.1:1454442-1579736 GCA_013399915.1 Illadopsis cleaveri
ATTCCTAAGCATTCTGCATGCAAAATCCCATTGCAGAGGTGCTTTAAACTAACTATAGAAACTAGGAAGCAGAAATACATATTCAATTAAGAGTGTGACAGTATGTTATTCCTCTAGGTTGACTTTGGTTTGGTATGCTAACAGAACACATGAGCTTTCTGAAAGTTGTTACCAGGGCTTGGTATACAATCCTCACTTCTCAGGTATAATTGTGTGAACCCCAAATAACAAATTTAGTTTCCTATATTAGCAGGTATATGGCCTAGTTGTTTAACTTGGCAATTGTACAAACATGTGGGAAGTACTGGTAGATTGAGTAGTATCTCAATCCGCAATGCTTTGTTGTT
Organism: Illadopsis cleaveri; assembly: GCA_013399915.1. Classification (NCBI taxonomy): domain Eukaryota; kingdom Metazoa; phylum Chordata; class Aves; order Passeriformes; family Timaliidae; genus Illadopsis; species Illadopsis cleaveri. Next base: position 1,454,790 of record VXBB01001705.1, read on the forward strand.
AAGTCTTTGCTCTGAAGAAAAGAGATGTTCCCTGTATTTTCATTTTTATTTTTCTTTTTAAATTACAATGTGTGCATGCTAATGAGGCCCTGCTGTTTGTGATTTCCAGCCTCTCATCAAAAGCAAATGCCATCAATAAGACTATGCTCTGAAAAAGTTTCAAAAGTGAATGCTTTCATTTGATCTCAGTTTCCTACAGGCTTAACATGACTCGTCTTCCCCACCTGTGGGCTGAACTCACAGAATTTTAACATCTAACATATAAGGCAGTTTGGCTGGGTTCTATCCCAAGTTCCTGTAAAGCCTGCTCTATGCTACTACAGGCATTGACACTTTCTCTACAGCACACCCACATAATTTGCCCTGCATTGTGTCAGCACTACATGTTCTCTAATTATCCTATCTTGTGTCTTTCTTTCTCTCTATAGCCTTGGGGAATTGCATGGTTTCAGACTAATACATTGCAGAATTTCTCATTCCACTACACCTAGGATTGCCCTTCTTCTCTGAAAGTATTATTATTATTATTTATANACACCAGAATCAGCAATCAATAAGCTGCTCTAAATTTTAAGAAATGCTTATTTTATGTGCATTTAAGGTTGTGTCAGATCACTGTAGTAAGTGCAGTAAAAATAAGTTGATACTGTGCTTTTGCACAGAGTTTATTTCAGAAGATTTGAGTTTTAATAATCTTAATCTAGACTGAATAAAGGTGGGCATTGAAGTTCAAAGTCCAAGTCTGCAGGAATATTTGGGTGTAAAATATGTGTAATTCATACTTTTCAGATTTTAGTTTTACACTGATCATTGCAGGACTCAAAAAATAAATTTTCTTTCTCCCTTAAATAAATGTTGTTCTACTAATATGAATATGATGGGGAAAATTAAAACAAAATCATCAGAAAGAAACCATGTAGATCCAGTCTCTGCATTTCTGTTATCATTAAAGATCAGGCAGTGCTGTAAAGAAACTCCAACACTGCTAAATTACACACATGGTGATAGAATGAACAGGTCCCTATTTAGCAAAAATTATCAGAAAAAGTCAGTTATTTGGTTTTCACATGGAAAGTTATGTTGGGAGTGCTTATTCTCTGCTCTTTTTTATCAGTTTGGTGCATCAGGTCTCCTTTACTGAATTCTTCATTCTGTTTTTGCTGTGTGAATTTTTTTGTGTTTAATCAATACTGATTTAACAAAAAATTAAATTTTTCTTCAGTGAAACTTCTGGTGTGCATTAAATGAGTATAATTAGTGTCAAAACCTCTGATGCAGGGAAGTCTTAGAGACAAGAGAAAAAACTTTTCCTGATACTTTTAAAATAAATCCCTTTGTCACTTTTTTTAATAGTGGTGATCATGGTGATTCCTATGTTAAAGGGAAATCAAGGTTGCTCAGCATGAAAAATGGACACAGATGGCAAACAGAGGTAGAAGACAGTTTTTTATTTGGGTGAAGATACTGTTTGCTATTGGATGAGAAGTAATTATATGAGATATCTCAGTTATTTTATTTCCTGATGCCTTTTTGTCTCCACATTTTCATCTTAGACAAGTCCTAATTGATTATTATAAATATTTTCTAAAGCGGGTCCATAGTTTGCTCACAAACTGCAGATTAGGATATGATCATTAACACTGGCTTGTTATATTTAAATAAGCATTTATGTCAGTGTGTACATTTTGTTTATCATGTTTATCACCAGCTAATGAGGGAAATGCATCCTCTGTTCTTGGTAGAGGTCACTGAATCGCAGGCAGTGTTGGGTTATTATAAACTTTGAGACCACAAATAAACTCAGTCTTTCTAAATGGTAACTGCAGTGGTTATCATTCACTCCATCTCAGACATAAATGTTGTTTTAGCTCCTCTTCTCCATTTGAACACAACACAGAAAGTAACAGTGAAAGTTTTCAAGATGTGCATAGGGAATGTTGTGCCAGGTTTAGTTTGGATATTAGAAAAAGCTTCTTCACCTCGGGGGTAGTTAGGCACTGGAACAGCTCCCCAGGGCAGTGGTCACAGCACCAGCCTGACAGAGCTCAAGAAGGGTTTGGACAACGCTCTCAGGCACATGGTGTGACTCTTGGGGATGGTGCTGTGCAGGGCAGGAGTTGGACTGGATGATCCATGTGGGGCCCTTCCAACTCAGCATAATCTAAGATTCTGTGATTCTGTGATCACTTTTTTCCCAAGCACAGTTTTTGTTTTCCTGAGTTTCAGCACTGAAACTTTATTATGAAGACCAGGGAGTTTATTTATTCAGTTCCAATCTACCAAACTTTCACCTCAAACTCTGTCGCATTGATGCCATTCTAGAAAAACATTAGTTTCTCTCCCTAATGGTTCCGATCATTTTGAAGGGTGCAAAAATCCATCCATGTATTTATGTTGTGGTGGGGTAGCAAGTGCTGGAATTGTCCTGAAGGGAATCTCATGTGCCATGGACTCTAGCTAGTCCTGCTTCTGTGAATCTTTCCTGTGAAAAGTGCACACTACTGAGATTGGATGTTCAGAAGGAGAGAAAGACTTGTCCTAATTGTGTTGAATTGGTTCCTGAGACTTGCGGCTGCAAGTAGTGACATGTAAGAGCACAAAGGCTTAGAATAAAACTCTGCCTAAAGATGGCAGACCTCAAGGGTAGGAGAGGGGAAATGAACTAAATTTGGCAAATGTCCATGCCCTAGTAAATGCATTGCAGAGAGGCACTTACAGCTGGCGTGTGGCAATGAGTGCAGAGCAAAGAAAGAGCTAGAGTGATGGTGGGTATTTATCACTGGCTTTTGGGAAAAAGGTTTCTGTGAAATCTCCACAGTCCTTGACATTTTTATTATGGTTTCAAAGAGGTTGTTAAGCTAAACAAATTATAGGTTTCTGAAGATATTTTTCTTTTCTTGTATGCTATCAAATCTTGTTCTCTTTCTTTTTTTTTTCAGATGAGCTTATGCTCTGTCAGGCTTTTGGAGTCCTCTCAGTCCTCCCATCTCCAAGCCCAGATATTCTTAATGATGTTTAAAATCTTTACATCAGGAGGCTATTCAAGAACCTAATAGCAGCAGGCTTCATTTTCTTTTATTTTCAATATGTCTCAGATTCCCTTTCAAGACATCACAGTATTTCAGAATTATTTCCCTTGTTGTTTTTCTATGTTGTGAAAGAAACACAGAATTAAAAGCGGACTCAGAATAATTCTATTACTTAAGTAAATGCAAATTTTAAACCTTGCATTTATATTCTGCTTCTCTGACAGCTTTTCTATCTTCTAAAATACAAGATACAATGGGGTCAATAGAGTACTCATAAATATCTAAATGCTTACTACTTACAGTGATTTGCAAAATCTTCAGCTAGAAAATTCTCTTAGTTGTCTTTTGGTACTCTTCCCATATCACTGTTAACTTACAAGCTTCATTCTGAATGGGGGTCTACCTACTACTTTGATTTTTCTTACTAATAGCAAGCTAAATTTCAGAGTGGAAAAAGCATTGATTATCTTTGAGCACCCAAGGTTGGAGTGAGGATGAGGTAACCTTGGAGTAAAAACAGTTATGGTGATGATCAGATGATAATAATGAGCAATAAGGAGCTGTAACTGAGGACTATAAAAAGACAAAGGAGTTATCTAGCCTAGAGGAAGAGAACAAAAGCAGGAGCATGGCTAATGTTGTGTGGGGATATGACATGACATCTTTCATGCTCTTGAAAAAGAATGCTCTATGGAGAAAAAAAAATAAAATCTTCCCCCCCAAAAAGAGCTGTAAAAACTCCTGTCTGTATTCCATTCCCCTCTAGGATCCTTTCACTTAGTTCAAAATAGACCATATAGACACTTGCTGTATTTAGTTCTTGATATATTGTGTCATTCCTGTATTATTCACTCCATATAGGTCTCAAAATGAATGTCTATTTGTGTCAGAACTTCTGAGCTCTTATATGATGTTTTCCTTCAGCCACTTCTCTTCCTAAGCCATGGCAAATCAGTATGTCTGGGAGATGGCATTTTTGGAAGGGGGATTGTTTAAGCAATAGAAGAGCGGAAGCTGGTAGTGAGCATGGTCTTGTAGTTCCTGTTTCCAAGTGAAACTCTATTGACTCTGTTATTTACTGTGCAAAACTCATAGATTGCTAGGTCCCAGACAAACAAAAGGCAATAGAGCTTCATGCCAAGTAACTGTGGAACGACTTTCCAATTGATGTGGATAAAGCAATTAGACAAATTCATGGAGAGAAAATGCACATTGGAAACAATTACAAAGGTAACATTTTGGCTCAGAAATTTCCTAAGTCATGAATCACCAGAAGGGGGAAAATTCTTTGAAGAGGTGTTACTTTATTTGTATTGTGTTCCTGTATTCCTCTCCAGGCGCCAACTAGTGCCACTGGGAATCTGTGGTAGGCTGTTGAGCTATATGGTACAGCTCTATTCATGTCCTGGTGTGCCTAAAAGTACTGTCATGCGTATCTGTATCTGTACAGCTTCTGTTGAATTGGGAATTCTGTGGGAAATGTCACTAATCCTGACATTTTGAGAGAAACATCACTTCCCATGTCACATGTCTCAATGGGAGTTAGAAACTAGATTTCCTACAAGTATTTTCTTTCTGATTTTTGCCCTTCAGCAATAAGCCTTGAAATATTTCCATTCTTTCCCTGTGAAAGTATATTTTGTATTCTTCATTTTCATTGCTTCTGTGTTGCTTCAGATCAACTCCATAGCAAATAGATATTTTTATTGTGCTAAGACTGCTGGTGGCCCAGCCAGTTTTGTATACTGTCTCTCACTGCTCTTTGTCACAGAGGAATTTGAAAGGATCCCATCAGTAGGCAGTGACAGAAGTACATACTCTGGACAAGCATCTACCTAGCTTCTCTTCTTTGTTATAAATAAGGTCATCCTTGAAAGAGGAAGATTTAAGCCCCCTTCAAAATATTTAGACGTATTTTATAACTTTGGTAGTGTAAGCTGTGCATCTTTGTTAACTGTATACTCAGACCAGCTTTCAGATTTCACTAAGAGCTTAACTTTCTGTTGTTTTCACTTCTCTTTTCTCCTTGTCTATTTTAATCTTTTCTGGAATATTTACTTCTTTTGAATGGCAAAATCTATCTCTTTTTTTTCCTTCTTATTTGCTTTATCCTGCCTAAGAAAGTGCTTGCATAAACAAAATAGAGACAGCTGATATTAGAAATGGTGCTTAAAGAAAAATCTTCCAAATGAGGAAGTATAGCATCAACTTAACCCCAAAATGTCCCCAAGGAAAATACCATAGGTATAGCTGGAAGCAGGCAACATTATTCAAACAAAAGACACTTTCCAGCATCTGTGGAATTATTGTTTAAAACAGAAGTGAATTTGTTTAATAGTTAAGTTCTACATTATTTAGATATTTTATCTGTTGAAGAAAAATATACTAAAATTTGTTATAAAATGGTTTTAAGAATAAATAGCTTTCCTTTTTTACTGCGTTTTTCTCTTTAATAGTTAAACAGAGATCAGTGTTCTGAGTGGGCTCTCTGTCAGATACATTTTTGAATATTGACATCGTTCCATACAACGTGTAACTCACATTAGAATTCATAAGTATTATCCATGCAAACACTCATTGCAGGAGACAGATACTATATCATCCTGCTTCTATTTTTCTTTCCTGAAAAAAAAAAAGACTAGAAGGAAAGGAACTAGAAAAGCTTATTCATTGGTCAGTACCACTAGATTTCACAATATAAATGCTAGAGGGGTGTACTGGAGAGGTAATAAATTTATTCACAATGCCGAAGCTTTTAAGAAAGCATCAAATGGGAGGAAATTGAGAACAGAGATTGATTTGTTCAGAAAAATGATCAAAGTTAAACCTTATTAACTTAATACCCTCACTAAGAGTGCACTCAAGAAACAGAAAGAGACAGAACTATATGGACATGGGATTCTCTCTCTAAGATGATGAAAAAAAGGGAAGATGAGAAAATGTTCAGAATGAACCCAAAAAACCCCCAATCTATTGATAAGTTTATATGTGATCAAAGCATGTGTTCAGGAGGCCGGAAAAATGCCTTGTCTCCGAGAGAGAACTCATTCATTCATATATCAATGCCATCAACCTTCCTGAACATAGAGGCCATTTAAATATGCATATGAAAAATATAATCTTCCAGTTGGGTGCTTATGTTTTAAAATCAAAACCTGCATTAGAGTATGTGTTGACTGTGACATATAAATCGTTTTACTCCATGCAGCACAATCATTGACTCTTCTAAATATAGCAAATATAGATTTTATTATGTAATGGAATAACATTTCCTAGCTGGGTGCTTAAGCCTTAAAACTGAAATCTGCATTTCCATGTTAGAAGGCTGACAGCTGCACAGGCTCCAGGAACTCAGGCTCATACCTTTGATACAGAGGCTTTGCAGTTAATACTGGTACTGACAAGCTTTGGTGTTTATGCACTATCTCTCATGCTGTCAGTTCAGTGGCTGCTGTGGCAAAGCAGCAGGCTCAGGCTGCTGCAAAGCTTCTTTAAAGCCACTACAGATTTCTGGCATGCAGGTGGGGGGGTGGTAGGAAAGTGCTGTATGTGTATCTATATCTGTATCTGTATCTGTATCTGTATCTGTATCTATATATGTGGAGTATGTAGCAGAGAATTTTGAAAGGACTGTGCTGAACAGCTGATGTGAACTGTTTGTGAGCTTCTTCCATAGAACTGACGCAGCTCAAATTTGGCAAGGAAAAGAGCTTAATATATCAACACATAATTCTGTCTGCCATTTGCAGCTGAAATAAGCATGGTTCACAGGGTAGGGAGTACCATATTTAACTGAATGCCTGTATTTGCTGTTCTGGTGGTTCAGAATTTGAAAATGCAAGGGGAAATTATTTCTTGCTTGCTTGAAAGGTTTAGGAGGCCCTGTAAGAAGATGGGGGTGAAATGCAATACTCCCTGGAACATTCTGGTTTGAACTTGTTGTTGTTCATTATTTTGGCTGGCAGCCTTCTGAGAGGGAAACAAAGAGGCTTGCATTAGCCTTCTCTTATGTTCATTAATTTATCTTGGTCATAAAGACTCATTCCCAGACCTGTGCTCTCCTTTATCACCATCAAAGAGCACTAAAAGGTCTGCCAGTTTTCTTGTTATTTTTACCTTTTGCTTCTCTTTTCTTGCCACTTCATCCTACTCAGCCAGACACTGTAAAATTGGAGGACCTGAAAAATGAAATTAATTCCTCCCTATTCTTTCCTTCATAAAGCAATAGGGCATGTCAGCATCCCTACCACAAAGCTCATGCCAGACTCTGTTGCCTGGATTTGCAGCAGATATTCCTTTCCTCCAGTCAATAGGAACCAATCCAAGCAGGACAGTTCTGCAGAAACCATAGTAACTAAGGGGCTTTCGGGCTCCTTTGTGTCCAGTCGAATACAATTCCATTTAAAAGATATTGGCCTTGAAGCTGTGAATCCTATCTCTGCCAGCCTGAAGGGCAGTGTTCAGATTGTCTCCCAGGGAGCCCCCAGAATACAGAGGGAACTTTTGAACTGTGAACTTCTACCTTCACCCTCAGTTTGCTTGTTCTTCAGTATGAACAGAAAAAGTGGAAACATCTCAAAATCACAGAAAGTGATGTTCAAGCTACTAAGATAAGATTTCTGAATTTATTTCTGTCACATTTTTCTCACATTCCCAATGCTACGTTTTGACCCATGTTCAAGTCTTGGCAGATTGGAAGATATATAATTAGTGGACTATGAAATTTTTGCAGGTGTAATTGAAAAGATATTAGATCACTGAAAATAGATTCATGCAAAGGCATTTGATACTGATGCCGGTCAACCAGCAAAACAGGAAACCTTCCTGTTTCTTTAACATCTTATCTCTTTCCTTCTAGCCTGGAATAAACAAGTCCAAACTTACTGATCTCATATTCATCACTTCTATAGCTGGATAACAAGAGTTTATTTAGCAAATACACTCTGCTCCTTTGTGTGTATGTTGAACTATATGTAACACATATGTCTATAAATGTGCTCCTGTTTGTAGTTAGAAGGCAAATGCTATGTGTAAACCCCTTAAAGCTCTATCAGTTAAACACAAGTTACTCCTTGCCTTGTGATTTTCCTCAGATCATCCTGAATTTGAATAATAATATGCCATCATTTGTGCTGCTAGTTTGAATGGCTGACGATAATATAAAGAACATTTCTCAGACTATCAGTTTTATTTAATGCTCTTTGCTGTGTTAACAATGAATTTGAAAGGGCTAGGAAAGTTTTATATCTATTACTCATACCTGCAGCGACGTCCTTAAGTCTGGGTATAAAGAAAGTGGAAAGAACTTTCCAAGAGAGAAAGCAGTTTTGCTATTTCCCATTTATATTTCTTTTCATTAATGCTTTTCTGCAAAAATTTTTATGCTTTTGGGTTTTTTTATGAAGTTTCATATTCATTGTCATATCTTCCAACTTCCTTATAGATATGTCACTCATTCTACCACTCTCCTGAGCAGCACATTTTTCCAGGTACTAGGTGAGCACTTCTAATTGGAGAATCTTTGGAAATCACTATTTACACACATCTGCTGGACCTTTTTCCATTGTACAAACAACCTTGTAGGCAGACAATATGTGCATGAAGAATTACAGACCAAATCTGAAGAATTAATTTCAAAGAGTCTTTTTGACTCCTCTTTGTGGTATTCATCCTCCAGCCTGTATTGACACTGGGGATTGCCCCAGTCCAGATGCAGCACCTTGGACTTGGCCTTGTGGAAGCTCATGAGTTTCACATGGGCCCTCTTCTTGAAATTGCCATATTCTGTTATTACTACATTTTTACATTTTAACAATTTTATATCTATATTAATTGGTAGTGCAGGTAGGCCCTGCTGCCCAATGAAGCGACACATACCTAGCATGGCACCAGTCTGATGCTGGCACCAGAACCATGTTGGGAGCCATTCTGGGACTGCTTCCATTTCAGCAGAGAACACACAGAGCTCATCACTGCAGCCAGTTCATTTTATCTTTCCTTTCAGCACAAATTCTCCCCCAGATGATGAAAATAACATGGAAAGGTAATAAGATTTTGATCAATATCTCACTGCAATACCTCAAAAGTCTCATCCTAGTGAGGAAACATCTCAAAATGAAACATCCTAATAAAACCCTTTTTAATCCTGCAAAAATAACAAGCACAAAATCCTGACAAAAGCACTTTTTTTGTTGAAACACTGAAACTGAGAACAGGTATTTCTGAACATCAGTTAATAACTTTTCTTCAGATATGTCATTATATTTTCCCTAGAAATTGCACAATTCCTTTGGATCCATTCCAGTCCTTTTTTTGACCTACAGGGTAGGCAGTACTAGGCAGGTTTTACAGCAGAGTAGTGGAAGAAATATCTGCTGATATTGGTTGTTTGAATGCCACAAGGAGTCAGATAGAAAGACTTTGGAAATTAAGTCTTCAGATTTGCTTTGCAATTTTTTGTGCATATATTGTCACTTTCCAAGATTGTTTGTACAATGGGATAAAGTCCAGCAGATGCATATAAATAATGATGTGCAAAGATTTTCCAATTAGAAGTGCTCATCCAGTAACACTGATTGTGCTTACTGACCTGAGATCAGAGTAGAGCAAAGGAATTCAGCAAAAGCAGGGATGGATGCAGCCACAATCCAAAGTGGAGAGCCAAAATCCCAAATAGCTACTGCTTGTGAGAGGAGGGAGGAAGCTGGAGTTCTGGAGTTGGGCTTTGATGATCCTAGTGGGTTGCTTCCAACTCAGAATATTCTGTGACATTGTGAGAAGGACTTGGGGATGCTGGTGGATGAAAAACTGGATGTGAGCTGGCAATGTGTGCTCACTGCCCAGAAAACCAAACATATCCTGGGCTGCATCAAAAGAAACACAACCAGCAAGTTGAGGGAGGTGGTTCTCCCTCTCTACACTGCTCTGTGAGTGCAGAGCTCACCTAGAGTGCTGTGTGCAACTTTGGAATCCTCAGCACAGGAAGGACATGGACCTGTTTGAGAGGGTCCAGAGGAGGGCCACAAAAGTGATCAGAGGACTGGAGCACCTCTCCAATGAAAACAGGCTGAAGGTTGGGATCATTCAGTCTGGAGGATAAAAGGCTCTAGAGACACCTTATTGTGGCCTTCTAACATTTAAATGGAGCATAAGAAAAGATGGGGACAAATATTTTAGTGGGTCTTATTGCAATAGGGCAAGCAATAATAATTTTAAAATAGAGTAGATTCAAACAAGATATTAGAAAGGAATTTTTTACAATGATGGTAGTGAAACACTGGCACAGGTTGGCCACAGAGGGGGTAGATATCCATCCCTGGAAATGTTCTAGGCCAGGCTGGATTGGGCTCTGAGCAACATAAAGTAGTTAAAGATAGATCTGCCCATGACAGGGAGGTTGTTCAAGTTTATCTTTGAAGGTCCATTCCAACCCAAACCTTTCTATGATTCTTTGATTAAAAAGCATTATTGGGGGCTCAAGACAGGACAAACTCAAGCAGAAAAACTGTTATTTTCATCACTGTCCTACACTGTTTTTCACTTTGAAATTGCACTATTACTTCATTTTTTTTGTACAGGGGTATAGTATCTCAGTAGTTCCAACTAAATGTTTATTTTTTAAAATTCCCAACAAATTTAACAAAAGTTTAAGCACTAAGCACATCAGCAGATTATTCTTGCAAGTTTAATACCAGCTGCTGTATACTTTATTTGATATTCTGAAAACAACATGATTTATCATTTTTACTGGTTTCTTACTTTAGAAGATCTACATTTTTCATTAATCAGTGTTCGAGCAAGACACTAATCACAAAAACATCTGAGACTAATGTAAGAAAAATGGAAATAAAGCACCTCTGTGATAAAGACCTGAAAAGGTCTTGAGATGCAAATAAAACAAACATAAGAAAAATCTGCATAATCTCCTACAAGCATTATAGAGGCAGAGAACTCCAGTTTTCTCACATATTCTGACATGATGATTATTAAGACTGTTCAAGACACTACAGTATAGCTGGGTATTTACAAAACAAGGACCTGCAGTCTATAAATAGTCTTTTCTATTTTATATCAATTCTTGCCAAAAAATCCAATTAAAGCATCATTACCTTTATTAGGAGGTAGAAGAAGTTTTAGTTAACAGGAAATTTTTTTATGTATAATAGAAAAAAAAACTGTTGATAGAACCCTTGCCAACTATAAAAAATTGAACCAGGACTACATTCTGGACACAGGCCGTAAAATCTACTCAAGAAATCACCAGACAGTGTTAGCCAATATAACAGAAGACACCTCCTTAAACCTGTCCTCATTTGTTCACTATTGTGAACAGTTTGAAGCTCAGATTCCTTTAATTTATATTTATGCTCTCAGTATTTTAATTAGTATTGCAATCACAGGGACAGATACTTCCTGAAGCTATTTAGATTCCAGAGGTCTGATATAGGGGTATCTGTCACTCTCCATGGGCTACAGTTCATCTCTAACTCTTGGTCTCACTGGTATAGTGGCCTCCTCAGTTGTTTATTGCTCTGTCAATCTGATACTGAAAAATTCTGCATGCTAAAATTGAGTGTAAGCATATTAAGCAAGATACTGAGTAATGAGTTTCTAATTTATGTTGCTTGGATGCTAGAATGCTGCAGTTCATGTCTAATTATATTTTTATCAGCCTTAGATAAGTCACTAGGTAAACAGCTACCCCCAGGTGATCAGTGCATACATCCAACTATGTTGTGTGTAAATAAAGGAGCACAAAGCAATATGTGTGTTGTTAAAAAAATTCTTAAAATATTAAATGGCCTCTGATGACACAAGGGCAAAAGGTTGTCTGCCTGGATAGACTTTCAGAGTCCAGTTTCTGAGTTTTGACAATTTTTTCTGAGAAATTTTACTCTCTGCACAAGCATAATTTGTCATTCCTAGTTCTGGTGCTCTTCTAAGATACCCTTCTTTCCTGGATTTCAAAATGTCCCTAAGTTCCTTAATTTCACAGTATTCAATTTGGCTTTGATTGTGCTCCTACCTTGTTCTTCAGTGTGGCTCATTTTCTCACTTCTTTGCTTAGCTCATAAGTTCGCCTATAATCCAGATCTTATACTGGATCTTTGGCTACTCCAGTTCTTCAGCTGGAGTTCTTCATGTCCCACCTTTGGCTCTACTCCATCTCCAGCCTAGCCAGGACCATGGCTGGACACCACTGGTGTGCTCCAGTTAAAATACTGTTCCATACCAAATATTGTTCAAATATTGTTCCATATTACGGACCTCACACTGAAAGGTTTTGGGAGTTATCACACTGAATCTAGCAGCTGCCAGAGCTGCTGTGCCTCAGAGATTCCCAAATTCTGTCTTCAGCTGAAATCACTACCAGATTGTAACAACATGTATTAAAGTTTAATGTATCAGTGAGATTGAAACTTTGGTGTGCAAAAAGGAATTTTGATTTGCCTAGATGTGACACGAAACTAATGCAAGAGAAACAAAATACAGTTAAGTACCTGTTGTTGAAATTCAACAAAAAGTATATTTTAATCACATTTTGAGCAACACCAATAAACTTGCCTATATGGTTGAAATGAAAATAGCCTCCTATTATTAGTTTTTGAAAGTAATTATTAGACTCCCTTTTGAATAACTTGATTCTATTTAAAAAGTATAAGCCCTTCCAACCCTTCCAGCAATATATTTTTGTTCAGGATATCTTGAATTGCAGTCTGGGATTTGAAAAGTGGTGGGTAGAGGAGCACCATTTAGAATAATGGAAAACTTAAAATAATCACTCCTCGACTAAAGAAGCTATTACTCTAGCTTCAGACATCGAGCCATGTAAACTAAGATAGCAAGGGTGCAAATAACAATGTCCTTAGGATTTTCTGAAAATGCATGTTATGTAGGGGGTTCTACAATTAGCTTTACCCATATGTCCATCTGGATCTTTATCCAGGCTCACTGAACGTCAAGTTGATAAAATTGCTCACACACTAATGATTCAGCCCTAATCTGCAATCTCAGCATGTACTGTAGGTGAAGAATATCTGGGTTTGTGATGTGCCTGGAAGAAGTCCAAAGAAAACTGCGGTTCCTCAGGAGCCAATGGCTGGCACTGGGTACCGTGTGTTTCTGGTGAACTAATAACACCCTCTTCTGAAAAAATACTGAACTCTGGAATGCAGAGTGCAAATCTCCTAACAGTCTTGGTGGCAGCAATGTGTCCAGCTACACAATCCAGCTGCCTAACACTCACTCTTTCGCCTCTCATTTTTTCTCAAAATGTTGCTGCTCATATGACTTGCTGATTTGTTTGAGGATAAAACTTACTGCTGTTTTAGATATCTGCTATATTATTAGGTGATTATTTATGAGAGGTTTTAATGTAAAGACATGTGAATTGCTTCCAACAAAATTCCAAAGAAACAGAGTGAGAAGTGTGTGGGTATGTCTAAAGCAGAAGTAGTGGTGCAGGGAGGGGCAGTTGAGTTGAGCTGAACCACTCAGGGGCTGCCAGCTGGGATTGGTTGGGCAAAGAGACCATAACTGGAATGATAAGTGGAAGGGAAAAGCATGAAAATGATTTATACAGAAATGGGTTGAAAGGATGGTAGAAGAGGATACTTCCTGGAATAGAGTGGGAGGAGCCTGTGATTATTAAAGAACATGGTCTCCCAGGACGTGGCAAGGGACCTGTAGTTACACAAACTCACAGAATCACAGAATTGTTAGGATTGGAAGAGAATTCTGGAGATCCTTTAGTCCAAGGCAGGGTCACCTAGAACAGATGACACAGGCATTTTTACATGTAGATTTTGGAAGTCTCTAGACAGGTAGACTCCACCACCTCCCTAGGCAGCCTGTTCCAGTGGTCTGTTATCCTCAATGTGAAGAACTCCTTCCTCATGTGGAAATTAAGCTTCTTGTGTTTTAGTTTATGGCCATTGCTTCTCATCCTGTCACTAGGAACCACTGAAAAGAGTCTGGTACCCTCCTCTTGGCACCTTGTCCTAGGGTGATTTTATGATGCTTGCTTGTTCTGTTTGTGCTGAATATTGAGTTCTGCACCTTTCAGACTGGATCTGAGAGTGAAGGAGGGACAAAGAAGAAGCATGGAGTTTGTTTTCAGAAACTGCTCTCGCTCCTACACATTCTGCTCCTTGACTGTGTTCATCTGAAGTATGGACAGACAGCGGGAGAGAGATCTCCTGTGCTTTTAGTTAGTTTAGCTAGCTGAGGCAGAGAAGTTCCCTGAACTGTTTTTATTCTCTTTTTCTTGGGAGTGTTTAAAACTGTTCTGGACTGAAAAACTCAGAGAGACACATGGAATTCACACCTGTGGCCCACTAGGGCCTGGACCTTGGCATTTTCCAGTGCCGGAGGGACTGATAAGAGACTGAGAGAGCTGAGCTACACCCACAGCAAGGACTTTCTGAGTTCACCATCTCACCTCAGAGCGATGAGAGGTTTTATTGTTTCATATTATTCATTTTTTATGCTTGTGGGCACTTTGTTTGTTAAATAAATAGTTTTTTCCACTTTTCTCTAAGGAGATTTTTTCCCAGACTGGTTGGGGGACGGGCCATTTGGGTTTGTTCCCCAGAGGAACCCCATTCAGAGGCTTTCTCCCATATTTGCTCTAAACCAGGACACACCTGCCTTTGTGATATTTATTTATATGCATTGATGAAATTCCCTCTCAGTCTTCTTCCCTAGACTGAACAAGCCCTGCTCCCACAAGTCTTTCCTCATAAGAGAGATGGTCCAGTCCCCAGATCATCTTTGTGGCCTCTGAGGATCCTCTCCTTGTCTTTCCTTTACTGAGGAGCCCAGAACTGGACACAGCACTCCAGGGGTGGCCTCACTGGGCCAGTAGAGGAGCAGGATCTCATCTTTCAACCTGCTGGCCACACTCTTCCCAGTGCAGCCCAGGATACCATTGGCCCTCCTGCTGCAAGGGCACACTGCTGGCACACTGTCCACTTGTGACCCACCGAGATTCCCAGGGCCCTGTCAGCAGAGCTGCTGTCTATCATGTCAGCCCCCAGCCTGTGCTGGAATTTGGGGTCATTGCTCTCCCGATGCACAACCCTGCACTTACCCTTGTTGAACCTCCTTGGGTTTCTCTCCACCTAATTATCCAGTTTGTGAACTGTGTCATGTTTTTGAGGGTTTTTTTTCCTTCCTGTGTTTTTTGATTGGTTTTGTTTTTATTTGTTATGTTGTGGATTAGTTGGGAGTTTTTGATATGGTTTCTGGTTGAGTTTTTTATTTGCTTTGTTAGTTTATTTTTCCTATTTTTTAAAAGAAAACCAGGAGCACACAAATACAATTAAAACCACAAAAATTTGCTAAAGTCACTATAAAAGTTCATCAAAATTAAGTGCTCAGAATTCAGAAAAGGCATTTGGGAGTATTTGTACAATGATCCCAAGGTGCATATGCAATAAGATTAAAGAGGATCAGTAGTTTTCCAGGATATAATTAACAATCTAACTTCATGAATTGCTGATCTTTTAAAGACTAAAATGGGTTGTAGAACTCGACCAGACTGAATGGGATTAAGTTAAGATGCAGCCAGGAATATTTCCTGCCCTTCACATTGACAGGCTCATAGGATTCTGGGTTCAAACACCTGAAGCATGTGCAGCTGGCAAGCTGTGCAGCCTGTCTCAGTCCTGCATGCTCAGGCCTCCTCACGTCTGTCATTTCCCCATTTGTTCATGCCAGAATTAGAGGTCCCATGTCTTTTTTTGCAGGGTACCCTGAGCCCCCACCTACAAACCCTTTAGTTTAAACGGGAAGGTGTAGAAGCATCTCTGCCATGTAAATAAGAGTTGAATGGCTTCTGCTCCCAGTGCGGAGACTTCTAGAGATAGCCTTGGGGTCTCTTTTTGGATCTTTGTATTTTCAAATGTCTTTAAGGCTTTAACGTTAAATGCTTTTCTTGCCTCGTAGATTTTCTCATTCGTTGGAATTTTGAAAACTCAAGTATTTTAGAAAGGTGAAGATATTTTGTTATTTGAAATTTGACCTTTAATCTGCTTTGGCTATAGCAGTCTTAAATTACCTCCAGCTTCACTACTTACTTCAGTTTTATCCAGTGCACAGGATAGATGGAAGCTACTTAATGACGTAGTACTTGATACTTGCTTTATCTTTAGTCATTCATTTTATGATCTCTTGGGAATTTATTGCATACTGCCATGAAGAGAAATTCAGTATGGTCAGGGGCTTTTCATCACTGAATCTAAATGCTTTACAGAAACTAAAGAGTGCTTTTTTAATTATGTAAACATCTAATAGTTGATAACATCATGGTCATTTTCCATTTTTCATGAGTTTTGCTTTCTAATCCTTCTTTAAAATAACTAGTGCATAGGCTTCAGAATCCAAGAGTTGCATTCATCGCACTTTGCAAAATTTCATTAGAGAAGACTATTCAGCATAAAATAATAAATAGGTGATCAGACAACTTGAAATTTATGGTAAGCTTTCTACCACATAAATATAAATCAAATAGTGGTAAAAATCAGAATATTTTCAAGCAAAAGCAAGCACGAGTGCTAATTGGGCCTAGAACATGCATACATTGTACAAAACTGTCCCCTAGTAGACATTATTAAAAGTTTTGGAATTTTCCTTTTCTCCTTTTTGTCCCCTTTCCTGTACTATAGAATATAAACAAGCTTTTAAGTCCAGGCAGGCCAGCCCATAACTCAAAAGCTGATATTGCTGTGTTGAGATTGATTTACACCTCTGTGTTGAGGCACAGTTAGGTACTGTATCTGAAAAAGTGGGTGATTGCTCTTGAGGGAACTTTCTACACAGCAATGCACCAAAAACCAGACACATGAAAAGACCTTTACAATGAAAATGACTGGAAACAATGATCACTCATTAAAAGACTTAATTATTTTTTAATGTTGGGTGTTTCTCCCCCCACACTAAGAAATGGCCGGAAAAGAATGGTTGTTTAAATTTCCATAGGGCAAAAATCACTCATGAATATAAGATACATTCAAGTAAGACAAAATTAGGAATGGAAGGAACTTTCATAAGTTCCAAATTTAGGCAAGAAAAGGGAGAGACTGATGGTAGGAAATAACCATACAACAGTCTGGGATACTCAAGGTAGAATCAAGCCTGCCCCTCACTGGGGTTTCAGTCAGCCTTTAAGGAACCCAAGTTCCTCTTTTGACCATGATCCAAACTGTTGTCTCCAGTGGGATAGTTTTTTGTCATGTTTTTATAACAGATGAGCAGACTGTGCCTATAGATACCCAAGTTGTGGACCTACACCTTGATGTCTTATATTCAGATATGAGAAATCTGCTACTGTGTTGACTCCTTATTTCAGCTCTGCTGAAGTTCAGCATCCCTCTGTCCAGTCATCAGTCTGTGTCTCCCAATTCCTCTTTGGGGTGAGGTTAGTAAGAATGACTGCCCAAAAGCATCCAGCCATTCTCCTTGTACAACTACGAGTTAGACCTTGAACCTGTTGTCCAATGGGATTTTCTTCTTGCATTTATTTCTATATTATGGGAACCTTTAAACAAAACATTAAATATCTCAGTACAGTATTCTTGTTCATAAGCAATTTTTAGCATATTACAATAAATTATTTTCTTATTACAACCCTGCATATGTGTACATTTATTTACTGCAGCATAAAAATGAGTTTACTGACAGCATCCTTGAATGTTTGAAGTCAAAAAGTGATCTCTATACATGATTAGTTCACATTTTTGTGAACATTTTGCATTTATATTAGCATGGATTCTTTTGTTAATGTTTTCCATTAAACTGTGTTAAATCACTCTGATATTCTTTGTTTAGCCTGTTAGATTTGCCTAGTTGGACTCAGTTAGCCTCAATAATTTTGCATTCTCTTTATCTCTTCCACTTCTTTATTCATTAGCTCTTCCAGGTCAGCAGTAAACATTCTCCATCATGATTCCTCCAAGACTCACAGGCTATCTGAATTTTAACCTACTTCTCTTGCTTTCTCCTGACCTATCATCGATCTTTTTGTGTCACCTAGCATCCTCAGCATCTCTCCTGCCACCTCCCAAGCAGCATGTTCATTAAACTGTGTAGGCTACTGACATGCAATGTGCTTTGTGGTGTATAACCCCAGAGACCATGACATTCAGACTTGGAAGCAGCAGATCTCCAAGGCCCATGTTTTTGTATTTAATGGAGGATGAAGTGAAGGCAAGAACAGTGCAAAAAGGAGTTACACAGCCCTTTGCAAAAACAAATAAACACACACCAAACACCACCCCAGTTCCTGAGTCACATGTGATTCTCCTTAAATTAAGCAGCTTCCAAAACTGCTAGGAACTCATTAAAGTCAGGGAACTGTGGCAGCAAGAAGTGATAGAGGTGAGCTTAGCAAGGAGTAACTGAAGAAATGAGCTGAGAGGTGGCTGACATATAGACTATTCAAAAGCCTCTGAGAGAGTGAGATGTCACCTTTGAAATAAACTCTAGTAGTAAAAAAGGAGAAGCAGGGTTGGTATAAACACATAAACACATGGTATAAAATTTGACTTGAAAGAATGTTCTGTAAGCACTGCATTTGAATCTCTGTTTCAGCTATTTAGTCTTTCTCTGGGATTTTTTTTTTTTGTCACTAGATGGTTCGTTTTAAATTTTTGATTTTCTTACAAAACGTCTGATATTTCAGTTAAGGAGGGTATTTAAATTGCTGACAATTAGCTTAATTGAAGTGAAAACTGAGAAGATCCTGTGAGAAAAGAATGTCCCTGGTGAGCCCTGTGAAACACAGGTTTAAAAGACAGGATTAGAAGTAAGTATTCAAAGCATCCAGGAAATATAGCCTAGCAGGACAAAGTTTTGCGCAGGTTATGGTTCTTATTTTAAAGTGCTGCAAATCTTCAAAACCTATTCAAATTAGGTTTAAAACTGAAGGAGAAGTCTTTGTTTGAAGGAAATAATGAGTCTATCCTGGGATGGCTGAAAGAAGTCTCATACCTGTGATGGGAAGAATGGTGCTCAAAAATGCCAGATCTCTTAATTTTGCAGACCCAAATATGATGGTTATAATTATTTTTGCATTCAAATCCTCCCTTAAAGAGAGGTAATATTACAAAAAGCAAACTAAATGGCTGAATGGGCAAAGAAATTCTCAAAAGGATTTCAGGTTAGATGATCAATAAAAAATGAAACCAGCAAATGTTTGAGGTGAAAAGGAGTCAAAATGGGCTCAGGAGGCACACAAAGTGCTTGTCACATATGCAGTTATTGAACTGCAAAATCTGTGGTCTTCCTCGTTGCTGATGTACAGCCAGCCTTTGCAGAGTGGTTAAAAACCCAAAAAACTGAGTGTCAAGGACCAGTCTGTAAGCAGAAGCTGCACTGTGGGCTCTGTCTAGAAGCAATTCCTTGTGTTGCTAATGTGATGACAATTGTACTAGGATGATAAACTGAAATCAAAAATCTACCCACAGTTATAGGCAGTAGAAACTAACCAGCCATGAGGAGGCAACAAATTCTTTCCTTTTTGTCAATATATTCATTGTTTTCTCCATTATTTGGGATATACAAGAGGATATTTGCTGAATTGAAATTCAGCTTTGCAATAGTTTTGATTTAAGAATTTTCATCCAAGTGAGTAGAGGATGCATTTTTTCACTGTGTTTTCTCAGGTTGTTTCAGTCTTAGACTGCCTGAAAAGAGAAGTACTCTTTCTTGCTCCAGAGTTAAAACAATTGTGAATTGTTGGCTTGATTTTTTCCTCTAAAAGCAGTTGAAAGTGCTGTTCAAGCCAGGCTCATTAGGAGCTTGGATAGCAAGATGTTAGTAGATATTCTGCAGCTAGCCTTTGGCAGAAAATGAAATTAATGTTGAGGGGCAACCCTTAAAAGGGGAGCTGGGCTATCACTTAAGAATGCAGGGATATTGTACAGAAAAAGCGCTGAGAATGGCCTCTAGAAAAATCCTGACACACAAAAACACTTGTTTTAATCTCTGCATGAGACTATATAAATTGTTCAAACTTTTCTAAAGGCTTTTGTGTCTAACTATTGTGTTATCTTTTGTCCTCTACTCTAAACTCTGCATCCCCTCTATTTCTCTTGCTCTGTCTTGTGGGCTCTGAAGACATCATAGTTTTCAGGAGAGAAGCGTTACTAATGGAAGGCAATTTGGGGGACGATAATCTCCATCTGTATCTATTGCAGTAACCTTCATGTGTGCCACAGCATGCCCTAAAATTAATGTCACCTGTAATATATTGCTAAATGTTAGACTGGGAGAATTTTTGTGTTTAGGGCACAGTGTGATCTATGTGGAACACGTCCAAAAGAATTGGTATTTCTTGGTGTGAGAATTCTCTATTTCCAAGACAAAAGGGATTAGCTAAACTTGCACAGGTCTGATTTAGTCCATGAAAAATGTGAGTGGACAGTAGATAGCAACTATGCTGTATTTCCTGACAGTGTTTTGTGTACCAACTTCTGCTTAAGCAAAATTTTGTAAATGGTTTATTTTTCAGCTCAACTGTAGGCATGACAGGGTATGAGAAAACCCACAAAAATGATAAATTTGAGAATAAAATCAGAGGCATAATAGTCCCAATGAAATGTATGAAATAATACTTAAATTCAGCAATTGCCAACCCTTTACAATAGCAGAGAAATAAAAGAAGATTTCCTGAAGGCTGCTTCACATCTTAGCAAACTACGTTTTATACCTCACAGTATCTTAACATACCACTGAGGTTTAAAGACACTGAAGTC
This sequence comes from Illadopsis cleaveri, assembly GCA_013399915.1. Lineage (NCBI taxonomy): Eukaryota > Metazoa > Chordata > Aves > Passeriformes > Timaliidae > Illadopsis > Illadopsis cleaveri. The sequence continues at coordinate 1,475,575 of VXBB01001705.1, forward strand.
AGTAGGAAATAATTTTTTTTTAAAATTTGGTCCTTTTACTTTCCTTTTTTTTCCCCTTTGTTTTGTTTTGTTTCAAGATCTGAGGAGAAAAAAGCATCAAAGAGGATGAAATGATTCTTTTGGCCATCTAAATTTTTAAAGAATTCTACTTATTAAGGGTTATACCAATATCTTGAAGCATCACTGGTTGATATATAACTGACAGATGCCTCAAGAACTGGAACTGGAAATAAATTCATCCACACTTCCACTCCAATATTTTACTTGTAGTATTTCACATCTCACACTTTGACTGTAATACATATGCTGAGCATACAATTATGGACTTTATATTATTTAATGTGTAAGAGTGCTGCATCAAAGAATAATATGTCACTTAACTGCCTACATGTCAAATTATTTTATTTATTAATTCTGTTAACAGCAGTATGGAAGTATTATGTTTGTTTTACTGTCATCCTTTCCCCACTGGGCTTCTGATGACTGCGCATACTCACATTGTGTTAGACACTCAGTGGCAGTGTACAGATTACATAGTGTAACAGAAGACATTCAGTTGACACTTTCCCATTGCTTTTATACTAGGTTTATGTGATTTGCTTTACTTCTGTTCCAAAAAAACCATATAAAATATTGTAATGGTCAGTTCCCACTGAAAAAAACCTTGTTGAGATATTTTACAGACACTATGCGCTAAGGCTTGAGCATTTTGCTAGAAGAGAATGGTTTTGGCAACAAGGGACCAGGTCAAGGTTTTGTTCCAGGGAGGCTGCAGGGGAGGGCAGCAGCTGCCTTCATGTCAGACAAATCCAAGACAGACCCTCTGCTGGCAAAGGCTGAGCCCCTCAGTGATCCTGGTAGTGCCTGTGGTAATGTATTTAAGAAAGGATTAAAAAAGGCTATTCAACAGCTTCTGGGAGAAAGGAGTGAGAATATGTGAGAGAAACAACTCTGAAGATACCAAGGTCAATGCAGAAGGAGTGGGAAGAGGTGCTCCAGGCTCCAGAGCTGAGATTCCCCTGCAGTCCATGGTGCAGGCCATGGTGAGGCAGCTGTGACTCTGCAGCCCATGGAGAGCCATGGGGGAGCAGAGATCCACCTGCAGCCCATGGAGGACTCTACCCCAGATCAGGTGAATGAACCCTGAAGGAAGCTGCAGTGCGGGAGAGCCCGCACTAGAGCAGGATCCTGCCAGGAACTGTGTCCCCATAGAGTGAGGAGCCCACACTGGAGCAGGTTTGCTGGCAGGACTTGTGACCCCGTGGGGCCCATGCTGGAGCTGGCTCTGGAAGACTGAATCCTGTGAGAGTGACCCCACACTGGAGCAGATGAAGAGCATCAGACGGAACATACTCCAGAAACAAAGTGTTATGAACTAACCACAGTATCTGTTCCTGCTCAGGAAATGAAGGAGGTAGAAGAGTTGGGAAGTGAAAGTGTTTATATATTTTTCTTATTTTTCTTATTTCTTTTTTTCTTATTTTTCACTGCCTTACTCTTATTTAGTAGCAATAAATGAAATTCCCCAAGTCAAGCCTGCTTTGCCCATGATGGTAATTGCTGAGCAATCTCTCCCTGTCCTTACCTCAACCCACGAAATTTTTGTCATGTTTTCCTCCCTTTGTCCTGTTGAAAAAGGGAAGAGATAGAGTGGCTTGGTGGCCACCCAGGGCCAGCCAAAGCCATCCCACTGCAGTAGTTAGGTGTTTTATAATGCAGCACAATGTCTTCAATGTACTTAATAGTGGGTGCAGCTCTATCCTCCGTGCAAAACTGAGAACCATGGCTCCTAGAAATGCCTTGCTTGGTACAGAATGTACTTCACTGTCTCACTCTCTGATAAAGAGTTTGCTAGATATTTTTTTTCTGTTGTAAAAAAAGTGGAAATTAGAACATATTACCGGTTATACTTTAGTGAAACTTCCTGCTTCATTGCCTCCTGGATGACTATATTTTCCCTGTGGTAGTTTCCAGAGACCTGATTCTGACTAACAGACTGCTGTATTACACTGTGTTATGTAGGGTGACATTTCCTACAGAGAGGAGGTGACATTTAAAGATCCCAGTCCTGCAGAAATTTACAATTGTGCTTGTTTTTTAGACTACTTAAGTGAGACTAACTTTAAAAAGTTAAAAAGGAGGAGAAGGCCCTGAGGAACAGACTCTACTTTAAGCAATTATTGAATAAAAGTCCAAAAGTTGCAATAGACAGTAACCTAGAGCAACAGATTGCCAATAGTGGTAAAATAATTGTGCTGTGTCTGACTGGGCTCAAAGTCTTAGAAATGTGTGGAGCTGCTACTGTTGAGAGAGGGCTCAAGTTGTGGGGTGGTAAGCAGTGTTCTAGATGTACCCAGGCAGTACTTGAGAATCATTGCAAGAAATTTTCATGCTGCAAAAGTCCAAAATTATCAAAATTGCCTAATACTTCTGAGACCTTGGGAATGATACGGGTTTTCGTGGGAAGAAGCCACCAATCCCTTTTCCACACTATCGTTTTGTAATACTTTTTCCATAATTACCTGTCACAGGAAACTTTAAAAAGATTTTTCTAAATACTTGGTCGTACCTTTTATCTTGCACTTCTGTCAGTCTCACAATTTTAGTAATTCACACCAGACATGAGAGTGAGAGAAAAACTTTGTCTAATATATTTTGGCAATCTGAAAAATGTAATTTTTCATTATATATGTAGATGCCAACATCTCATGTCTGTTACCTTAGGATGTATTAAGCTCAGAAAACAAAGATTTCAAGATTTGCAAAGGTTTGATACATCTGTGATTAGAGCTCATGGTTCATGGGATACCAGATGTGAAGTCTATCCTCCGTCCAAGTCATTGCCTCTCTTGCAAGGTCTGCTAGTAATCTGTAATGAAAGGACTTATTGACAGAATTCGGGTAGCTGTTTCAAAAATAGAGAGTGGCTTGGAAAGTGCCATCAAGTGCTTCTGTACTCTCTGTCCTGGATTAAGAGACTGATTGAGTCTTAATTTCTTCCTGAGATGAGTGTCTTCTGAACTGAAAACTGATGCTGCTATCAGCTCAGTATGTTACACTGGACATGCTCAGGCTCTCAGATTAGGGGACATAAGTGGTTTTGTAGAAAGTATTATTGGAAAGAGAAATCTAAGGCAGTGACAGCCAAACTTGGTCTCTGTTATGCTTCCTGGAGCTGACTATTGGCCTCTCAGTATCTAATATTTGTATTAATTGGCGAGCTTTTTGGAAGGAAAAAAATTTGAATTAGCTATCTTTTTCATTCTAGGATGTGTATTACCATATAAAGGATAGACATTTCATTTACTACACTCTGACTTCATCTGTGCATCCTGACACTCTCAAATGTTGTGGTGCGTCCCTGATTTCCCCTCTTGTTCCACATGATTGGTTCAGCCCTTAGGATGTTCCCGTCACTTTTCCTGCCCATCAAGTTCACCATGCCCTTTATTCCAGACCCTTCCATGCCAATCCACAGTTGTACCAACCCCTCACCTATCTGTCAAGACTTATCCCTTCCCCTCTATCTAGAAAGTTCTGTGTTCTCCGAAACCCCGTTGGTCCATTGGCTTTGTATCCTCTCCTTTGTGTGTCCCCATTGGTTATAGTCCTTTGTACCTCCCCTTGAGTTCCCCACCTACTGTGCCCACATTGGTTGTTTCATTGTTCCACCCCTTGCTTGAAAATCACTGCACCACTGTGTCCGTTGCTCTTCTCTCCCTGACCCCTTCAACACCAATAAACCCTGTTGGAACCTCATAGAGAGAGCCTCTCTCGCCTCCTTTGTCGGGATCCGTTGTTGCTGTCTCCTTCCATGGCTTGGGGCTGTGCACTCCACAAGTTTGGGGTCGCACTCCCCAAAGGCCTGGCACAAGGCACTGTCAGTGCTCTGGCTGTTCCCCACGCTTGCTGGTTGGCTCCTGCTGCTAGCTGGAGCCCCAGAGATCTTGAAAGAGCAGATCGATACCCAAAGTCCCTAAAACTTCTTGTTATAGCAAGAGCTGACCGTACAGGTGATACAGTCTTACATGTGGCCAGAGTGTAATAAGCCTCTGAAAATTTATCAAGTCTGAGGGTTGACCTGCAGCCTCCCAGAGTGGCTTAATAATAGCGAGACAACTTCTCTGGATGTGCTTTGTAAAAGAAAAGGTTTTAATAATGACAAAACAAGAAACAATATCAAATAAAAGAAATATAAGTCGAATACAGTGTAGAGAAAATGCTTGCACTGGCTAAGGCAGTTCTGTGCAGTCTTTTAAGTATTGAATGGTTTAGGTGGGCTTTTTGGCACCTTGCCCAATGAAATTGGCAATGGATTTTGAGGTACAGGTCTAGGCGTCCAACTGGTATCTCTGCTTGTCACCTGGCCAATAACTGCAAAATCAGCATCAAAGTTTCTGGGTCCTTTACCCTATAAGAACAGCAAGGGGTGAGTCTTAAACTTTTCTCTATATGGAAACACCTGCTTGGGTGTGGGGTGCATTCCTACATACAGGTAAAAAATTTTGCATGTCATTGGCATGTAACGTATCACATGAATCATATCTGGTTGCCTACATGGCATTGAAAATTACTTGGTGATTTATTTTAGTCACATTTACTCTTTTTTACTGTTGGAGCATTTATTGACAGGAAAGAAGAGTTCCCTTATGCAGCAGATAGTACAATGCTCACTGAAATCATGGGTAAATGCTTGTAAAATTTGTGTTGGATTCACTTCTTATCAAGAGCAGTGTAAGACGGATTTTCTCAGGTTGGGTAAGCATTCCTTTTGACCCAGTGAGTATTCACTGTTTATGACTCTACTCTGAGCAAAGGACTAAAATAAGTTTTAAAAAAGCATATTAAGCCTCAAATAGAAGTGGGTCCAAACATCAAAATTCTGAAATATATGAAAGGAATTGCCACTGACACATTACTTCCTAACTAGGATGGCCAGAGATTAATTAGGTATGAATCTGTATGTACTAAATATTTGAAGTAGCTTTTTAATTCAGCGAAATTTAAAGACAGATATCTAAAAAGCACTAGTGTAGACCCTGTTCCCAGTAAACATCTAGTGAATAAGTTTTGGTAAGGGCAGTCTGCCTTGTGACTTTCCAATGACACATGCATTTTTTATGTATCTCTTATTTTCAGAACTGGCACAGACCAAGGTTTCAGTTTATTCTGTGCTACAGTAGGCATCCTATATGCATGGCACTTGCAATTCTTCCTGAAGCCTTTGCTGAGCTCTTACATGTGCTGCTGCTTTTTACAGCTGTTAGGCCTTTTGAAGGCACGTAATATAGAATGAACTACAGCAGAAGCATGAGTCAGCTGTAGTGATGTATTTGAAGAAAAGATTTGTTGACAACCAGAACAAATGGCCACATCAGTCTTGGCATTTTATATCAGCTCAACAGCATTAAGTTCCGAAGCCTTACAAATTGGGCAAGGGTAAGTATATTGGTTGTCATGACCACCATTTTGGACAGCGTTGATTGTTTCCTGACAGACACTGGTATAGCAGCAGGAGACCATGTCATTAACATTAATTTTAATAGCTCTGCACAGCTTAGCCCACCTTATGCAGTGTTGTAGAGACTGGGGACTGTGAGTTGAGCTCAATCTTGCTCTTGTGAAAACCTGTGTAAGAAATGGGTACTTTGAATGTAAAATTCTGTAATTGTTTTTTTTCCTATTATATTTTGTAATGATGCTTCTATTTTGGAAATTTTCCTAGGATTTTCTTTCTAATTCCAGTTGTGGTGCCTTTGTTTGTTTGATGGACAGTTAATTTTATGTATCTTTCCTCCTGTTAAAGAAGAGGTAATCTTTAAAGTCAGGTGGATGCCTGTGGGCTTATTTTTTGGAAGAAGTTCCCCTCCTGGGGGTATTAATAAGAACATATAGAAGCGGTATTTTCTGAATTCTTACTTGAAAAATTCTGTAAGTGCAGTAGATTCTACAGCATTATTCCTATACTTAGGTAGTTAACACAACTCCACCAGTTCTCCAAATGAAATTCCTAATTCCTAATGAGCAAAAGTCATTCTCCTTTGCTCTTCTAGCCACAGCGATTTTATATTCCTGGCTGACCATAGTCCAGTTTCAACAGAAAATAAGGTCATGTCCTACATAGATTTTAATCCCTCCAGGCAGGGGGTTCACCTTCTCCTGAGGTGAGTGCTCCAGACAGTCGGCCCTTATGGAAAAGATGAGCAGTACCAGTATGACCTACAGGTTTGTCTTGTGAAAATCAAGGGACCAAATCATCTGGTGTCTTGGCATTCTGCACCACACACACACACCTTGGTGGGCAGCTGGGGACCTGAACTCTCAGTACAGCAGCTTCTTAACCCTGTACCTGGTGTTGCCTCCTGGCTAACAGTTCAGAGGTGTCTGATTTTCTGCACTGGCTGAAAAGGAGAAGTCTCATAAGAATGGGAGTTTCTCTTTAAACTTGAGATGTCTTTTCTCTCATATGCTCATCAGTCATGCCCTTCTGTTGATGGATGTAGTTTTTATTTCTGCCTTTAGATCTTGTAGTCTATAAAAGTATTAAAAAGGAAGTAATGGGAAAAGGGAATCTTTAAATTTCATTTTAATGAAATCTACTGTTTTCCCCATCTCTTCCCACTGCCAATGGCATCTGTGGCCTCTTATAACCTTGTTTACTTCTTATTTTGACAAGTGCTCTCTGCTTTGCCAATCAACTTCTTTTTAGCTGTCTGCTTTTTCAGTTTAATGGAAAGTCAGCCTGCTATGTGGAGATCATTAAATCTCTTCTTCTTTCTTATGTTTCTTCTTCCCCCACTCCCCCCATTTATTTGACGTGAGAGAACTTTGCAGAAGGCTTTTGCAAAAGCATCAAAACTTCAACCAATTTATTTACTTGTTTATAAAAATTCAAAAAAAAAAATGTTATATACGGTAGCTTAAAATGATCTTAATGATAAAGAAATGTATGCAGACATCTCCCCCTCCCGATCTGCTTTCAAGACTCTGTAGTCTGTGAACTTGATGGTTGCCAAGGTGAATGTTTGTCACCTTCTATGTAATTTTTTTCTCCTCTTTGATTTTGTATGTTTTTTTGCAGCTATTAAATTTCTGCATCTTCTCTGTCATAGACATCTTGGGAATCAACATAACCCTTTGATGACTTTCTGCCTGCTCTTTAAAATTCAGGGCTACATTATTTTTTTGCATTAATAGTAATTCCTTAAGTGACTATGAATATTAAGTCCTGTAACAAGCCACCTTTAACAATAGTTACATTAATCCAAAATTATATGTTTGTTTACTTCTTAAATTGTATTTCTTTTTTGCTTCCTTAACTGAAGTCTATTTCTGCTTTGAACCCTATAGTAAAATGACATATACAGGGAAAGGCAAACTTAATTGTCCTGACATAGATTGCTGGGGCTCAACTTTCAGGGCTCTGGCAACTCAACTGATGTTTACTCCAACATAAGCTGGGAACACGAGCTGTCATTTAAGACTGCAGTCCAACATCCCAGGCAGCTTAATAGCACTACTGAGTGTTCATGTTATTTGAGACACATTTAAAACCTGATCTTACATGCACCAGGGAGTCAATAGGAAACTTTAATGAAACTTGAGTGTCTGGAGATGTAGAAGTAAACATACATAGAAGTATATGCAGGACTAGAGTGTTGTAAGTGCACAAGGGAGATTTTGAATATCTATTAAATTCTGATTTGTTTGCTATTTTTGTTTGCTCTTTTCCCATGATTTACTTACAACGTTACTATACCATACACAGGTGAAAGCTGAAAGTTCTCCAAGAAAGTACAGTTCAGCAGGAATTTGAATTCTCTAAATTCAAAATCTTTATTTTTATTATTTTTACATATGCATTTTTATATCTTGGGAAATGTAATCAGCAGGTTGGGTTGGTTGAAATGTGATTGTTTGATCAAACCTAAATGATTCATTTTGGGACAGTGTCTGCCTCATGAATTCTGAATCTATTTCTTGAAATGTATTTTCCTGATTGATTTGATTGAGACACAGATTTGAAATTCATTTTTTCACATCTAAGTAAAGTATTCCTATCTCTGCAGCTCTTGTCCACTCCAGGACAAGGGAAGGATTCCCTTGACTTGCCTTTCCTTTCTCCACTTTTACTTTCATTTCTTACCTTGTTGAAGACAGAGCATATATTACCAAATTGAATTTGGGTTTGCATGAATTTTCCATTGGTTGTTTGACAAGCAGCACACAATCTGCATTTCCCATTTACCTGAACTCTTCATGCAATTCACCGGTGGCTTTGGCAACTACACAAGGAATGCAACACTAAGTGGAGTTGTCTTAGATTTCTTTTTTTTTCCAGAGAACGTTAGCATTCAGGTACAGCCTGACTATGCTAGCTTTTGCTCTTGAGTCATCAACACATATAAAAGCCTTCCAGCCTTCCCATTGAAATTTTTTGTAGGCTCAGGCAATATTTGTTTATCACAAACCTTTATAATATGAAAACAAATGAATGTAGTGTTTTAGTGCTGCCTTTTTTTTTTTTTTTAACAAATCTATACAGTGAAGAGGGAACTTATTAACAGCTTAAGGTGATTTTTTCTTTGTTTGGTTAGGATTTTGTCCCATGCTTTGCTTTTCTTACTGTAAGAAACAGTCAGGTACTGTGACAATGCAGATCAAGCTTCTCAAGACAGCATAAACAGAAATGAAGCTTAAACTTGATTTTCTTCTTGTCATGCTTGTACATCTCCAGCATGCCTGTAGTGTTTCTATGACACTTTCAAGCAAGCTTATACTTCTGCCCCTTTTTACCTATACTACAAGGGTACATAGCAGGGATTTGAGATGGTCTTACAATATTTTAGACCCCACGTTTCTTACTTCAGAGTTTCAAGGGAAATAAAGGATTCAAGGGAGAGTAGAATTTTTACATGCTACAATACAACTCACTTCTTGGTGTCTGGTTACCTGGATCTTTTTCTTCTGTTATCTTTTAGACTACAGAAGGTTAAAAAGCAAAGGGTTGTTTCTCTCTTCATCACCTAAAGGTCTGTCACACCTCCTTTCTCATTGCTTTCTGAAGCAGAAGGGAAAATAAGGTTTTCTTGTTTTTTTCTACTTTTTTTTTTTTTTCTTTCTTGACATAGTTTTCCTGTTCTTCCAAATTTTGATTTCTGGGGATAAATGATAAATGAATAAATCACTGCTAGGTTCTTCAGAAATAGATTAAGATGCATGTAAAGAACTTTCAAACATCAGCTTGCTCTCTCTATAAACAGTGCTACACCTCCTAAAAGCCTGTCTCTTCAAGTTGGAGAAGGCTGAACACAGATGTTTCGGAGCTATTGTAAAATGTGAAGGTACAGTTTATTTTGGGAAAAGTGACTGTGCTGCTCTGGGATAAAGAGCAGTGCAGGTAGCTGACCCGATGAGTGACTTAGTGCCAGGATACATGATGCTGAATTCTTTGCGCCTGACATTAAAAAAGACTCACTACTAATAGGAAATAATTTCAAATTATGCAAGGAGAGAGCAAAGGGAGAAGCTGGAATGGAAACTTCACAGAACTGATTGACTACAGCCAATCTTTTGCTGTCAACCCATTAAAAAGAATGTGTGCTTACGAATGCAGGAATCGTGACCTCCATGGTGGGAGGCTCCAAGAATTCAGTGCCACCCATTCCCATTCCTGGACAAAAATCTCAAAACAACCCTGTATTTACCAGACATGGCTTGAGAAACATCACAAGATAAACAGGCAAGTCTGTGTATGTTGTCATCAGTGCTTTGAGGCATAAATTAAAATTTCAGTGTGAGTAACCAATAGGCTTCTTTTTTTTTCGTTTTTAATTGGGAATATGTTTGGCATTTCTCCAAGCCTGCAGATGATAAGATTTGTCCTCCTCCCTTTCATTATTTAATTAGTAACATGCTCATGCCAGTCTGTTTCTCAGACTCCTACATAGTACTGAAGTATTTCAGGTACAGCTCTGGAAGGAGATTGTGTGCATGCTTTTTAAATGTTCCTCTGCAAGTAAAAGCTTTAGTCCAGTGGGATTCTAACTTTCCAATGTAAAAGGTGAATTCATTAAGCTTTATTGGGGGTGACATTTGTGTAATTCTCTGAAAATCCTTATGATTTTAATATCCAAGAGAGGCAAAAAAAAGAAGAAAGGATATTCCTAAAAGTGTCATTTGTACTTCCATCATTAGCCAGGCCTGTAGTTTCTTTCCTGAGCTGTATATTTACTGTAACTCATTGTAGCTACTTGAGACATTGTTTGCTATGAAACTGTCATGGTGGAACAGTTCTCCCCCAAACAAGTGAATTCCTAGAAATAGGAATGAGTTGAACAAGGAGGGAGATGGTCTAGGAGAACTGAGTCTTCTTCCCCATTTACACAGCCTGATGTGGAGCATGTTTTGTCTGATGAGAAGAGGGAAGAGAAGCTGCATCAGCTTAAAGGGGTTGGTGTTCTCTTCTTCCCTATCAGCATCACAACGGCATCCTGCTCTTGGAGGAGGAGGGATAATGACATTTTCTGATATCCTAATTACCCTGACACTCCTCTAGCCAAACTGGGGAGGATAATGGATAGTTCAACATAAAATACGAGCTTTCGGGATATGTGCGCTCCAACATAGAGGCTGTTTCAAATTCTCATCCAGGCTTCAGGATTGTACCACACCTTGAGTCCTGGCTTATTCTAGCAGCTCTGAGGTTTGAAGAGAAAAGCCTAAAATGCTTGTATTTCATGCTCACAGTTATTCCCTGCAGCAATTCCAAAGGTGTTAATAAGGTAGACAATTTAGAAGCATTTAAAATCCTAAGTGTTGCCCTAAGAAATAATCCAATTAAGTTTTAATAATAATGTAGCGTTGGGTACTTTTAAATTATTTTATGGGTTTCAAAATTAATTCTTGTAATATATTCCAGCTTTTACCCTTGAGACTGTATATTAAAAATTCCTCTTTATTTTTAATTGAGCATACGATTTCAGTTAATAGCCCACCTCTTGAAGTAATGTAAGAAGCATTTTCAAATGCCATATGACTTAAAATGAACATGATGATTGGGAAAAAAATCAAGACAAACTACTTGAAGCAGAGTCTAGTCAGCTGCTGGAAGTCTAGCTCTACGATTCAGTGAGAATAATGAGAAAGGAAGAGCACCCTAATTCCTTTTAAAATGGAATTTGGTTAATTTATGAAAATGGTTGGGTTGTGTAAATTGTCAGTTTGGCTATTTCTTGTTCCAGGCACTGGATTCACATGGAATAGTAAAGGAGCATTGCTTATTTTCTGCAGAAAATTTGAAAAAGGATTAAAATCCAGCTTAAAAAATATCCACATAATTTGAAATGAGTAAATGCTGCTAGATTCCTGCCCTGGTCTTCTGGTGTACCTGATTATGGGAGTAGGCAGCTAGGAAGGAAGGATTCTCTGTCTTGGAGCTGGGGAAGATGTTTTTGTCTCTGAGAAGAGTTTGAGTACCTGCAAGTTTTTATGATTTACACATCACTAATAACTGGCACATATGAAAACGTGCTTTAAATATCTGAATCCTCAGCTGAATGGTCTGGAAGGCTAGAAAGTAATTGACCTACTCATATGAATAAGTGCTTCTTGGAGAGATGGTTGTTGAATTGAGCCCTTTGGGAGGCAGAAGTCACAGACTGAAAGCTAATGATGCACTGAGCATTATTTGTTTTCTTGAGGTTGCCAGACAAATACTCCATATGTTCCCCAGGAAACCCGCTACCAGCAGTGACTGATTCCTGGCTTCAGATGCCCCAGCTGCCTAGTCACTGTCACCATGCTGAAATGCAAACACACTGGGCACAAAAAGGCTCCCAACATGGGGAAAGCACTGTAATTCCATAAAGATTATTCATGTAGATTCTGTATTTCATTTACCTTACCAAAAAAGAATAAACCCAACACATAAATCTACACCAAAACCCCAGTATCTGTACTTTTCTTTGTGTTTGGAACAAATCAGAAATGAAACTGCAATCTGAGGCCAAGAAATCTACTTCTCAAGCTACTGAGACTTGATAGTTGGAAGTTGTCTCTGATGTTTAAATGTCTTCAGTATCTGCATGCCTAAATATATGTATATAGCATGCAAAATTCCTGTTTTGTTCTTGAGACAAAAAGACCCAAGTCGCCTTATATTGGCCGTAGGCTTCAACCTGACATTAAAAGTAGATTTTAGATTTCTTCAGCAAGTGATCTGGATCAGTCAGCACTGGCCAGCTGAAGTTCCCAATGAATCCAGAAACCATAATGGCTTTTTCTAGCATGGAGCTTGAAGATTAACTATCAGATGCTTAAAACTTTGGTTTAAAGTTAAGGTGTAAACTCAAGTTTTGTTTACACAAGCATATTCATGTTGAGGGAGAAAATGTTTGAGAGACAGCCCTGATACTGTGCAAGCACTGGAATGTTACTGAGACTTTTATAGCACAGCACTATGAGGGCTGCTGTGGGGAAAATTAACTCTACGTCAGCCAGACCCAACACAATGTAAGATATGTGATTATATTCTAGCAATATTTTTGACTGTATTCTCATTTTCTATCTTATGCATCACTGAATATTATACCAACATTTAGTAACAAAGGGACCAAAAGTTCAGGAACATAAAAACTATTAGCTAATCTATTCCATGTCTGCATCTCACATGGAGCACATACTCCAAATATTTTCACCAAAGCAAAAAGGCCTTGAGTTTCCTGATATTGAAGAAAAGCACCAGTTCTCAATGTTTTCAATTTTAACTAATCTAGAATAAATCAGTGGAAGCTGAATGAAATTCTCTCTGGATATCCATTTCTGACAATGGCTGTATTTTTTGGCAGTGGTTAAAGGAATAATATGAATAATTTCCCATAAAAATATTTATGTTCGCACTCTGTCATTGCAAAACTGGAGTTTTCATAGCAGAAAAAAAAGAATTCACTTTGAATTTCAAAATTTAAAGTAACCTCCCATTCAGAATAAATTATGCTTTCATTCTATAAAATACCTAAGTGTCATGCAAGGAGGGAACATAAACTTGGACAAATTTTTTGGAATTAAATTCTCTTGCCTTTAAATATTTATTGAAATGTTGAATCTATAAGTTGTTCAGTCTTCTCTGAAAATATTTTATTACTCTCTAATAATGTATTAGACGATACTTATTTTATTACTATGTAATCTTTCAGTGGTCTTGCAAAGGTTTAATTAATAAGGTTCTGTTCATGCTTTTAAAAGTGCATATATTCCCATTAGGAGTGGAGATGAATCACAGTCTAACCCAATATATTAGATTTTAAAGAGAAGGTATCCATGCATTTACTTTACACCTGTTCATTTCTGTACACAGAAAACAGTAATTAGATATAGAACTGTAATAGCCACTGGTGCTCTCTGATTTTTTTCTCTTGTCATTTAATTTTTCACACATATATGTCTAGTGCCCTTGTAAATGCATTAATTGCAGGACTCCATGTAGATTATATAGGATTTTTTTGAGCCTAGGTGAACATTTGTGCAAGGGGGAACCTTTCCAGGTTCAATTGCATGGACATGACCTTACAGTTCTTTTATAGATAGAATCACGGTTGATATCTGCCTAATTTCAGAAATGTATCAAAGAAGGGATTTTTGCTACATTGCTGGCATAGATTTCTATAGGTTGATGCAGGAAAAAAATGGGTGAAACTTCCAATGGGACCTTACTTGTTCTTTAATTACTGTGTCTGTTTCTCCTTAGAAAATTATTTATCGTATGCTTGGGACTGTAAACTGAAAAAGCCCATTACTTCTACTTGGTACATTCATTAAAGTTTTGCAAATGAGCATCAGGTTCACTATTGAACAGAAATTGAAGTTGTCAGAGCAATGCACTTGGGAATTGGTTATGGAAAGTAAGACAATTTTATCTTTAATGAATATTATGCGATCATTGGCTTTGTGGTTCACATGGGAGAGAGAAATCACCTTTAGTGGATTACACAGCTAAACCAATTTACATAATAACACCATGTGCATTAAAAATACATTGCCCTTGTGGAGGCAGGGTTCAACTGTTGGAGAGATAAAAATAACCTCTACAAACTGGCATTTCCCAGCTACACAGATCAATAGGGATCACAGAATTCTCTTGGACACCAGCTTTAGTAGATTTCAGCACTAAGCCAATTTCCTGAAGCACATTATGCACTTCAAAAGAGTTTGGATTTTGAATCATACATGGCCCTCTCAGGATGTGAGTTAAAATATATTTAATTCTATTAAAAGTTTGCCTACTAGCTCAGATCACAAGGGGTCATGTAATCATATGAAAATGGTCATTATGGAGGAAACTTGATTAGTAAACCAATATTCCTAAATATGTAGGTACACTTAGGATATACATACTCATGATATTAATATTTATTCTCAGTAGTCAGTTATGAGTTGTTTCCAGTGTTTAAGTAAGTTATCAGAAAGTACACTACCGCAGCCTTTTATTAGACAATTTAAAGACATATTTTGGTTGATAACCATCCTTATTAAAAAGGATGATCATTTGTGGAGCATTGATAGGTCTATGCCAAGAAGAATGAGTCCTGGAGTTGATCAAGGACTAGATTAATGAAATGATTTGGAATTCTTTATGTTTTTCTCTACAGCATTTAGAAGTTATATGATTTAGTTCCTCCAAGAGCCCTGAAGAACAGAATTAGAAGTGATCTCCGCAGTTGCCAGCAGAGGCGACAGGGAAGCAATCATATACAAGTGGTTTTTAAGCCAACTGCTGACACTGAAGAAAGGGTTGTGAAAATATTCTGGTTTACCCCTCTTTCTACTGAACAAAGTCTTAAGACGCATAAGCATCCCCATAAGCATCCCTCCCCTCACTGACCTCCATCTACCTCATGAGTAGACTTCAATAGCTCATGGCAAGACTTACATAGGTCCTTATAAATACAAAATTGTATTAGTTAGGCTAAAATAAGAAATAGGAGTCTGCATGATTGGGGTTCTGTTACATATCACCCAAAAAGTTGAGAACAAAGGAATTTAAAAAATTTAAGAAGAATTACTGACAGATATAGGCTAACAAAGAAGCAGCTTGCGGTGTGTTTTATCCATATGCTGTTACTGACTCAGTACTGAGATTGTTGCTTGTTGAAGTCAGGCTGAGAATAAAGCCACTATGGTCCAGGCTTTTTCACAAAGACTGCAAGAGACTATCACACCCAGGGGGAAAAATGAAAATGTTCCATAATTTCTCAGACTCTTCTGATATAAAGCCAGTGCATCCAACAATAGATTTCAATATGTTTCTTCCTAGAAAGATAGCCCTTGGTATACCTTTGCCAGTCCTGGATGCTTGGGGCCCTATATTATTACAGGTCTGACTTGTTTTGACCAAGCCATACTCAGAGTGTTACAATTTTCTCATTTTTCCCAGGGGAAATGTCCCCTCTGCGGGGTCCCCATCCCTCCAGTATTTTTGTACACATTTATCTTAAACCAGTACAGCAGGCTGTGAATGTGAGTAACTGAAGCAGATATATATATTCCAACCTGCCTAAGGAATGGTGACCACTGGTACAGGGATGCTGTAGAACAGGATGGCCAAATTCAGAGCAGTATTAATCAGAAATAAATTGTATCAGAGACACAGCAATATTATGGGCACTGGCAGGCAAGCTCTCTTGGGCCTCACTGGGGTGCATAGGAAAATAACATTCTTTAATGTCACTTAGTGTATCAAGACAACATTGCTTATTAATGAAGTTCAGGTCAATTTACTAACCTCTCTAACATGGATCAATGACAGAAAATAATACCTAAGATGTAACTGTAGCAATACATATGAAAATGTGAAAAAAAAAATACCCTGCAATGAATTGTTTCAAACATGAATTAAATTTAAAAAATCATTTAGTAAAAATTCAAATTGTTCAAAGAGGTGGACAGTTTTTCAAGATGAGGAGTCTTTATGCAGTTTTTCAAAAATCATGCCATGTACAAAGCTCTTGTGACTATTCCCTGTTCATTTGTTTAAAAATTCATAAACTAGAATTTCTTTCTCTTTGCTTATCAGCAAGCACACTCCATACCTAGAATATTTTATACCTTGCAGCAGAAATGGAAAATAACACATGAAAGCTTGTATTTATAATGAAAAAAACAAAAACAAACCAAAAGCCAGAGCGGAAAGGGAATTGGCTAGTTTAATTGCATATCAAGGTCAGAAGTAATTTTTGAGTATGGTCTCACCCAATTAGGCAACACTATGAATATGGGCATGTTTGTGTCAGTATTTGCATTTAGTTACCTTTTTTGTGTAATAGTACGAGAAATGCAACCCCCTCTATATGTGAAATCTAAGGGAATATTACTGCAATTTTTTTTACAGAATACTTGTTCATCTGTTTGTTGAAGTATGTGAGTTTGGGGATTTGTCTTCATCAAATTCATCAGCAGTTTTGTTGGACTTTTTTTACCATGATGAGTTAACAAGCTAGTCAGCTGTCATTCCTACACTATCAGTACAAGTGTAGTCAAACTTTGAATGCTTTTAGCACTTTTGTACAAGAGAAGGAAAGAATTTTGAATTAAATGTGCAGTCAGCAGTAAATTCATAATATGATTTTCTACTACTCATGCCCAGTCTATGCTGTTGTGAAAGAAATGTTATCTAAAGTCAAGCAAATGCATGATTTCCTTCAGATTTATCCCAGCTATGAAGTTTGAAACAGTTTGGAGATATTCCTTTGAAATAATATTCTATCTAACTATTTATACATGTCCTAGATTTTCTAGCAGTGTTCATGGTACATAAACTAGTGACTGGAGTTTGTATGCCAACAAGCTAGAAAGCTAAATGTTCATTAATCAAGGAAATCTGACACAACTCTTTGTCTTTCAAATCAAAGAAATGAAATGTGAACTCCAGAAAGTAAATTTGAGGAAAAGAAAGGCTATACAAAAAGAACAGTGGTGAAAGATTTGTTGTTAGCTTAATGTTGTATTTGAAAGCAGCCTAGTCATACAAAGTGTGATGGATTACTGGACTACTCTCTCCTTTATTATCTTCCTGTTTGATACCTGTGATCTGTGACCAGTACTGAGCAATGAAGGAGGTTTTTGATTAGATAAAAATCTCCCATACTGTGATTTATACCTACAACATTACAGTTTGCAGGGAACCATAAAAGGATTTTTTGTCCTCTTCTGAAATTAGACTTCCCCAAAGTTTTTGTCTGGGTTCAGACTCTGGAAAACTGCACAATCTTCTGTTGCTTCAGTGAGCTGCTGTGTGATTCTTTTTTTGCAACACCAAAACATGTCACAGCTTATATCAGCCTTCCCATTTTTGAAAATGTCAGTAGACAATATTTGGTTAAATATTTTAAATACATTTAAATAAATAAATACTTCAAGGGTGATTTTTCATAAAGGCAGAGACAGGTATTCTCATCCTAACAAGCCTGCCCTAGATTTTCTACCTGCTATATTAGTCCAAGATGTGATTTATTTTATTTTCCTTGAGCTCCCCAGGTGACGTAGGGTCTGTGCCAAGACTGACTTTTGCCTCAAAGCTGTTAGAGGATTGAGGAAAATAATTGGCTCAAAGACATGGGCAAGAGGAATTGAGACATCAGCTGGCAAGCCCGTTAAAATGTCAGGCATTATCTCCCCTAAGTGGCAGGAGAAGGCTGAAATGTAACCTTTAATCTGTTAATCATTAATTTCAGAAAATAAGTGCACTGTTCTCCCTCTGGCAAGTCCGTGTAGAGGCGTACCCACTTGTCTGGGCAAACAGTTTTGGTGGAGCACGTACCACCCACATGCCGTGGTTCCTGGCCACCTCAGCAGTGCTCACACTGCATTAGATTTTTATCTAATCAAAACCTGCAGCCCCTCCCATCAGCAGAGCAAACCCCCCTTCAGAGCCACTCACTCGGGGTTACCAACGCCTCCACCCCGGCAATGCAGCAGCTGTGTGTCTCCATCCCATCCTACTGCAGGTTGCTATAGAAAGAGTGGTTTCTGGGAGGCATGTTTGTTTCAACAGCAGGGATGAAAATTAATCATTGCATGTGACTCGTGAAAGACTAGCAGAGGTGTTTGTGGCAGCTGGAAGTTTAGCAGGATGAAGAAAAACGGGGGTGGGGAGGACCAGCACAGGCACAAAGACAACAATTCTAAACAGGGAGAAAGAGGAAGATTACAAAGGAGAAAAAGAGAGGAGCCTGGGAGTAGAGGAAATCCAGGACTAGGTGAACTGAAGATTTAAGAAACTACAGAAAGGAAATAAAAACGAGTAGGGAAATACAACAAAAGAATGTGAAAAATGAAATCAGACTTTACTAGGAAAAAGAAAGAATGAAGGATCAGGAAATGGAAGAATCAAACTTAGTGAGCCAGCTCCCAGCTTTTGGCCACATAAACTCAAGACACTAACACTAGCCTTCCTCCTGCTCACTCCAGTCAGTACTTCTGTGTTCATTTGAAGTCCTGTTTTCTCCCTCTTCTTTCCCTGCTCCAGAGCCTCCCATCTCTTAGCCCACGTCTCCATGCACTTCTCCATAATGTTTGATCCTGCAGTGCTTTATTCTGTATTTTACACTGCACTGTTCCTCTAGCTCCTTACTCTCATGGGAGGAAGACAGTGCAGGTAGACACTGTAACGATTCTATTGCTTGGCAGGAGCCATGCATTTAGAGGGAGATGTCCACCAAAAAGGCTAGGAAAAGTTTTCTGTGGACATGGAAGCTGGCAAAGTGCCAGAGTAGTGAGGCTGATTAGGGAGGTGTGTGCAGGTCAGGGATAGGAGAGACCTTTGTGAAGAAACGGTTGAAGGCTCTCAGTCATTGTGCCATTGTACCCAAATGTGGACTGAAGAGGCTGTTAATTTAAAGGAAAAAAAGGAAAAAGGAAAAAAAGATTATAAATATATTTATTTCTTTATAAATAATAATATATATAAATATATATTATTATTTATAAAGGAAAAAAGGATTGTTTAAGCATTTGCCTCCTATGAAAATCTAGTGCTTAGGATACCTAGTTGCTTTTGTGTACCTGAAAATTTCTTCCTTTATTGCTCTAGAGAGGGAAATACAGAACAATACTGCATTTCTTTACCAGTTTTCATGTTTTTGTTTTCTGACAATGTTTGAAGGCTGAATGCCCATACTTCCCCTGTTAGTCAGGTGACAGACTAGCTATCAATACCAGACTTGGAGTGAGCCATGCTGCATCTAACATGCCGGGGAGTAATTCATTTGACTTGGGGAACAGGAAATGCTTTAAAAGGCAGGAATATTCTATCTGATGCAGGAAGATTTGACTGTGACCTCTCAGTCACCCAGAGGTTTTCCATGACTAGAACGAGTACTAACTAGAATGGCCTCTTGTATTTTCCCAAAAGAGTTAATTAAAGCAGCTATCTGTAGCTCCGTAAATACCACAGCATGTGTTCATATTCAAGCTCAGTTTGTATCTCTAAAATCTATTGCATTCTAAAATTGGAATTTGTTTTCAAGCCTGGGAGGTTTACTCTATCCTAAAACCTTGTTATTCCCTCCCCTTCATGCCTCCTCCGCTTTAACACTTCTGTTCCTCCTTTGTTTCTGTTTGCACCAGAAAAGGAAACAAGCAAAACAAACAGGGTGTTTGCCACTATAAAGAGATAAGAGCCATGGCCTTTAACTAATCTAGGAATCTGCTCATCCTGAGCAGCTGGGACAGGCTGGGGCAATGAAGATCAATGTATTGCAGTGGCCTGAGACACAGTATTTAAACACTGTTCTCCAGGGCAGTGAAGCTGTAATAAACTCCAAACATTGTTAGCAAGCTTGGGAAATTCAGGATCTTGAATGTTAAATACAAAGGAGGACAAGAAGGCAACTGATGTGTGTGTAAAAATGTCTCATGAAACCTCCAAATTCTTGACAGCTATAGTATTTATCATTGTGTCGATACTGCAAAAATTATACCTGTTGTGAATGCTTTCTTTCGCTGTCACTTAAAAAAGAAAAAAAACATTGTTTCACTGGCAAGATTTTACACTAAACTCTATTCAAAGGTTGATACAGTATTCTAAGAAAAATATACATTATAATATTCTTCTGGTAATCATCTATTTTCACAGAACTATTTGTTATTACATTCTGGTATAGTTCAGCCACATTATAATTGAAATTGGGCAAAAAGTTGACCAGTTTTGTCTGCTATGATTATAACGATGCTGCTGTGTTGTGAATGCTTTTTCAGACAGGTTTCCAAAGCTGAAATGATAATTCTGTCCACCTTTGTTTATGTTGTAAAAAAAATCAGGAAACGTTAATTAAAAAAAAAATTAAAAGCCACATAACTATACTATATGTACAAATTCCAGCACTGCAGAAAGGCAGTGCTCAAAAATTATTTGCTATATGCATATATGGAATTCAGTTAATCATTCTTCTTACATGTCACCTTGTCTCTCAATGAAATGCATGAAATTATTTTTACTCTATGGAACACAACAGCCTCTAAATGTAGAAGGTTATAAAAACCACCAGTGTCTTGACCTCCACCCTGATACAACCAATATTTCAGAAAAGTGAACTCATTTTTGCAGGTTAAGATTTGTTGGCATTTTGGAAATATTGGTACATTTGCAGTGCTTGTGAGCAGTTGTCATGGACATGTGAGCAAAGTCAATAAGAAAGACTAACTCTTCTCAAAAACTTTCTATTTGATAATTTCATCTGATGAAATATTTTATTCATTATATTTTCTTCAGCTACCTTTCTGAACTGGAGTTTACATAGAAAAGCACTAAATAATCATGAGTCTATGAAAACTCCAAAACACAGAATTAAGCAATTTCTTCCTTCAGCCCATAATGTAGCAGGGTTCTTGTGGGTTTGAGTTCTGTATATTTGGACCTTACTTCTTAAATTATTTTCTGGATAAAACAAGTCTGGGCAAGCCCTGTACATTAGTTCTCTAAAGGTTAGTCATCTGAGGGATTCAAGACTTCTCTCAGATAATTTCCAAACACTGTCCATGCATCTCAGCAGTTCCTTGATTGCTTGCACTTCTCTAGCCACGTACCATAATCACTGGAAAATTTTCTCCCTTTGAACAAGGGTTGACAGCATAATTCTAAGAGTTTTGTGATGCAAGAATTAGACATATAGGTGTAGAAATGAGGTACATTAGGCTGATAAATCAGACAACCTTTTTTTTAAAAAAAAATTCAATTATAATTTCATTATTCCATTTTGTACGGATTAGGATTGGACAGATCCCCACAAAATGAGTGATAATCAATGTCTGCTGATGTCTACTCACCATTTGTTTTGTGATGAAATTCCTTGACAAGGAAAGTATTATAGTACTCCATTATTCCATGCAACATGAGCTACAAAAACTTATTGCTTTGGTTGCTGCCCTTTCTGTGTGTGACTCAAAATTCTTCCAAATAATGGGGAGACCCTGCCCACACCACTTTTCCAGAGAAAATCTAAGGGCACGAGAAGACACTAAATGTCCTAGCTGTAAATTCTAGACTTGATAGCTGAGACTTATAGATCTTTGTCTTTTTAACTTTTATTAGTCAAAACAAAAGAGTAAGATCCATGGTCCAGCCTGGCCTGCAGTCTGTCCATATCAGTGCTTAGTGCAAGATACTACTTGGACAGTGTGTGTGACTTGCCACAGCCTGTGGCAGGCTTCAGCTCTACCTGCACCTTCCCTGCCAAGGTTTTGATACCAAACCAAATGGGTCTCTTGCTAGGATTTTTTCCCTTCTTTTAAACAAAGTAGTATGTTCTTACATGCACATTTGACTGATACTTTGTTGACAAGGAGAAAAGTTCTTAGGAATTTTAATAAAATTTTAGTGCTGAATTCTTCTACTAAAATGGATTCAAAATAAGAACCTGGCTAAAATTCTGTGACTGGTTGACTCATGCAGTTAGGAGTGCTGGAAAAGCACTAAAGGATATTCTGGTCAGAGAAATGGCACCAACTTTAATAGGACTCTCATGTAAGCTGGATTAAATGATCACTCGAACAGCCATTTCCAGAGTAGGAATTGGCCACAGTAGAATTGAAAAGCAAGTCACAGAGAGCTTCTGAAATGCCCATACTTCACACTTTTCAGTTATACCAAGAGGAGAAAATATAGGTGGAAAAGCAAACATGCAAATGCTAATTTTACTTTTAAGTGAGAAAGATTTTAATTTATTTGTTAGGGTTTTTTCCCATTTCTGTTTGTTTGCTTGTCACTGCAGACATATATTAAAGACTTGTTTTAAGCATAGTCACAATGTTTTAGTGTTTTAGGAATACAGAGTTTTAGGGTTTATTATATGCCTGATCCTCCAGTCTTTCAAGCAGTCCATGAAGTAAATATGCTTTCTTACTGTCTTGTTCCCTGCTGCCACGACCCTGCAGGAGGCAGGATCACTGTTCTGCTTTCCCTGTGTGCACCAGTAGACTCGCTCTTGTCTGACAAGACTGATACATGCCCTAAACTGGAGCAGCAACAGCATCATCATCTTTCTGTATGTTCAGGCATCCTGCTAAACATTTGTTTCTACTCTCTCACCTGCTATCTCTGTTGGGCAAGACAGGTCTGGAGCCCCTATTGGGCTTTGTTAGTGCACAAAATTACTTTCTTAGGAAGATGAAGCTCCTTATTTTCAGAAAGCAGCCATGTCTATCCCAGTGAAATCAGTTATAAGAAATAAGTTGTTCACTACAGATCACATCAAATGTGGATTTGATGTTGAGCACACATCACAACTTCTCCCTCTGAGATGCATTTTGTTCTCTATCTCACAAGTCTTGAATTTCTGTGTTAAAAAATCAGTCACCAGATACAGTTGTCATTGCATGTTTTAGTGAACCTTCTTCTGCCTCTATTGGCACATCTGTTTTAAGATTTATCCATTATGCATAATGCAATGTAGAGCTCTTAAGCCTAAATTAGATTAAATAACCTGTAAATAACCTGGCTAGTTAAAAAAAGAGCTGAAAACCACCATGGTAGTTACATAATAAAACATAGTGAAGCAGTTTAGCACTCAAAGCAGTTTAAGATTCAGAAAAGATACAGAAAACATGCAGTTTGAGAAAGTTAATGAGGAAAAAAGGAAAATAATAGAGATCTCATTTTCAATATACTGCTGTCCTGTTAAGGAAGAGCAATGAGACCATGACCATAAACACCTTAATTACTCCCCAAGTACATATTATGGTGATGACCTGCATCCATACTCTCTTAATACAAAGGTATATTGCTGTCTCTTGTCAAGACACAGTTTTGTTTCTTGTAGATAGGTTACTATAGCCACACACAATTAATGAAGTTTTCTGAGGATAGGCAGTCTTACCCATGCCTGCTGTAAAGGGATAAAAACCCTTATTTCTACGTTTAGTCCCTCCTGTCCCGTGCACTTCCCCACCACTTGAGAAAACTGCCCCGTTTTGTTCTGTACTGCATTCATTGTTGTGAGGGAAGACATACAGCTATGACTCATGGAATCCCTTTCCAAATAGAAATTAACATGCACAATAAAGCCATTATTCTTCAAACATATAATAACAAAAGTCACAGTTGTTTTGCCCTCTGCCTCCCCCTGCTCCAGTTCTCTTGGGTCTCCGGGCTACTGGAAAGACCCATAGGTCTGCAGTTTCAGCAATGGCCTTTCTCCTAATATGACCTATATGGGCAGAGTGAGGTAGATTTCCTCAAAGCACCCTGAAATGGGAGAGTAGTAACCATGCTGCTAGGACTGTCAATGATGCAGCTTCTCGGGCAGGATAATTTCAGTGATTAAGGATGGGCACTTCTGTCACGTAGCCTTCTGCAGTGGGGCAAACATTTATGCAAACTAGTTGTCTCAACTGAAACTACAAAATCCTTGAGCTTCGTTTTGTTCTTCATTGACTAGGAAGTGAAAAGACTTCCCTTTGTAAAATAATGTTTTGCTGCCAAACTTCTGCAGTTCCCTTGGACAATACAAGGCAGGAGAAAGAATCCAAGGCAGTGTTTCGTGCATTCTTTCACATCATTTAACATCCCTCAGGCACGTGCACCAGCCCGCTGTACATGGGCACTAACAATGGAGTAAGGTGGTTGCCAGGGTTACCACAACCTGTCAAAAAAACAAAAGTGAAAGAGCCACCCAGGCCAGCATAATTCCTGTCAGGCATGTTGCCTCACATGCTGCCTTAAGCTGTGCTAGAAGAAAAGGCAAGTCTCTGACAGGCATGCAAAAAGGAGAGCTGTGTTGTCACTAACAGCTTAGTGTAAGAGGCTACTGATCTGCAGGTTGGAAAGACACCAAATACCCGTCCCTACAAATGAGATCACATGTATTGGATACCTGAATAGAGCTGCCTCAGCTAGGGAAATAATTAAGAAAAAAAAAGAAAAGAGCTAAACAATAACCTCATTAAAGTCCACAAATCAATAACTGGAAAAATTAGCATTGCCATCTCCTTTCTTTTTTTCTTA
This sequence comes from Illadopsis cleaveri, assembly GCA_013399915.1. Lineage (NCBI taxonomy): Eukaryota > Metazoa > Chordata > Aves > Passeriformes > Timaliidae > Illadopsis > Illadopsis cleaveri. The sequence continues at coordinate 1,500,071 of VXBB01001705.1, forward strand.
ATACTTTTTCATTTTCTTGAACAGCATTAAAAGGCCTTTCTTATATTATTTAATATCAAACCATAATTGTATTTGCTGTACTTTGACTGCACTTCAAGGTTAATATAGAGATGTACTTTATAGACAGGCTGTCTAAAAGACAATAAGTCTTCATAAAAAGAAGACTCTTTATTCATCACTGTCACTGAATCACATATGAGTAGGGGAAAGACATCTTAATTTTTTCAGGGCAACTGTTCCCTGATATGGACTTCAGAAATGCAGGGATAAAGTAGCAAAGAAATTGTCAGCTACTAGGAGTTAACAAAGTCTCCAACCAAATCCAAACTGCTGAACCACCAGTTATCTCTATAAAGAACTGACTTAGACCAGTAAATGCAATTCTCTCCACTGACTTTAAAGAAACCTCAGTGACTACCTTGCAAGCCTACAGGATAGCCATCTAAACCCAGGTAACTTGAATATCATCCCGAGACTTTATAAGAGTAAAATCTAATTGATAAAGTAGTTTGATATCTACCAGTCCATGACATCATCTAAGTTCCTTACCTTACAAAAAAAAGATAAAATTTCTGTTCTAAGCATAATTTTTTGTTCCTTACAATAGTTCAAATTCTTTGTTTTTCAGGACTCAGAGGGAACAAGAGTAAGAATGGGTTAGTACCTTTGTATTTCCTTGATATCTCTTTCCTTCTTTAGGAATCTTAAACCTTTCTTTCCTCCCTCTGCTATCTGAAACTAAACTAAACACAGATTTTCTTTTTTTACCTCTTTCTGGAACAGATGTAAAGTAAATACTTGTAACCAAACGAAAAATTGCCATTTACTTACTACAGATGTCTGCTTAACTGACAAAAAAGAAGACATCAATGTCTGATTTTTTTCCTAAATTAATGATATCGAAGAGTGACACTGAAATCTCCTTTAATTTCTAAGGCTTCACAAAAGAACTTTCCCTCTCAGCACTAACTGATAATGACTAGTATAATATTTTTCTTTTTGTTTCTCCAAGCCACAGTCAGCATGATAGATGAACACAGAAAACAGGAGTGAAAATGGTGCTCTCAGGAAATCTGATGAACAATACAATTGTTCCATGCCTGCGGGAAAAGAAAGTCCATGAAATTCCTTTTCTGTTACGTGTGTATTTACTGGCAACAGATTCAGTGACTTTATTTTATCTTTATTTTTCATTTTGAACTTGGCCATATTTGAAGCTGGGAATGTGATTCAGAGATAACACTGCACAAAATACAGAGGCATGTAAAACTTCCTGCATCTGGAGTTCCTCAAAGATCTTTGTCAGAGGTCTCTATCTGGGTAAAAGGCAGAAGAGAAATATCCACTGAAGGTCAAACTGGTCGCAGACTGGCAGATTTTTGAAGGGTGTTGATATATGTCTCCTTTGCAATATAATGTGTGAGACAGATTCCTGAGATGGTGTAGCAGAGGTTTTTCTGAGAGTGTGGCCAGTGTCTCTGAACAGAACTGTCCAGCACTGTCATATGTGTATATTAATTCTCTGGAGTAAGATCACATGTGCTCAACATAGTTCAGCAGACTGTCTCCCACCTTGACCCTTAAGATTTTCAGTAGGAAACAGCTGTTTAGGTACCATAGTTTAATCTTTCACAGAGAGCAAGAAGTGTTAATGCTTGTTGTACACATCTTGAATGATCCTACAGTAAACCAGAATGATTGTCACTTCGTCTGTCTCAGCATCTCCCAGTTATTACCACTATGGTTCTCATTTACTGCCCAAATATGAGGTTATTTAATTCCATTTTCATTTTATTTCATTTATTTTTTGCATTTCATTCATTGTTTACTTGCTTGTGTAAGATTGCCGTTTTCTTTTCTGTTTTCATGACCCATTTTCTGATACCCTCCTGAGCCCTTCAGTCATCCTTGAGATGCACTGACTTAGAGCACTGTAGAGATAATTTATTGATATGATGCTCCTTATGATGCTTTAAAAAATGGCTTCCAGTTTTTTTTATTGAAGACACCCAGGGGACTGGGCCCTCTCTTTTGTTCTGCATTTGTATCATGTCCTGATCTCAGAGCATTTAGGTGTTAATCAGTGATTCTATGGTTCTGTGATTCTTTCTCAAAGCAAATATAAAACACTCTTCTCACTATGTTACTTTCCATTTTCCTACAAACTAGCTACAGAAGCAGAGCTTATACTCTTATAAAAAACTTCATGTAACATATTTTAGATTAAAAGAATAATTAGAAATATATCAAAGAGGAAAAAAAAATCTATGGCATTGTTGGAATATTAAACTCCAAACATCTATGCTACTAAATTGATCATAGACAAGAAACACCTCCACTTATGGGCCTGCCACCATGTCCAAGTGGTTGGATAGTTTCCTGATATGGTTCTTGTTTATCTGCTCACTCTTTCTCAGACATGTCTCAGGAAGTTGTGACAGGTCAGGAACCATTCCCCAAAGACTTGGTGGATGAAGACATCTGGTTTTAGAGAATAAAGTTCAATAATATGAAACTGTGACAGTCTCTGCCTCATGTTGGTGCCAGAGATGTGACTCAGGTACACCTATTTACCAGCAGAGACATAATCAATGTGTGTGTAGGAGAAAAAGGTTGGTAGGTTTGAATTTTCCTTACAGTGAATTGAATATCACAATGCCTCTTCCAGGTGATAGGTATGGTGCTGTTTGGTACTCTTGAATAACTGTTCTTAGAAGAGGAGAAATTTACTGTATAAATCACTTCTGACAAAGCTTTCCAGGCAGCTTGACAAGAAGGAGTAAAAGAGAGGTTCAGATGGTTCAAGACATTATTATGCTGTTTCTGCTTTGGAAGCATAATGATGGGAAGCTATCAAATGTATGCCATGTGAATATCAGCAGCTGAGGCTGTTTGAAAGAAGAGCATACTTTCACTGATATTTTCCTCCTCTTTCTAAAAGCAAACTGCACTCTAAGTCTGGTATTTTAATAAAGTCACAAAACTTACCTATAAATGGCAGTTTTAAATTTGGAGGGGGCTGTTCATAGATAGGGAAAATCTTCCATCAAAAGAGAGACACCTTTATCTTTAACAATTCATTTAACATTGAAAAAAGCAGTTGGATTCCCCCAGCCAAAGGGTTGCTCCCAAACAAAGCATGGGTGGTGATTTGTCTCAAAAGATTTCCATATGATTGTTTTGCACAGTATGTTACTCATATACATGTTCAACTGAACACTTTAATTTTTTAGTTAATCTAAGCCAAGCCTGAATTTGTGGGCTGTTGCAAAAGCTAGGGGTTTGGCACAGAATTTGATGAACGTTTCTGCAGAGAGCCTGGATGGAACTTTGGATAATAGAAGGGGCTATCTTCACCCTCTTGATACCATAATTCACATGCAACCAAGGAAATATGTATAATACTGCAGACAGAAAGGAGATCACATTTAAAGATCACATTTAATATAGAAAAGTAGAGACGAGGATGAAGGTCACTGAGGAGACATTTAAATTTCTTCCTTAAATAAGTAATCATGCACGTGAAAAGTCTTGCTGAAAAAAAATAGAGTATATCTGGAAAAGAAATGTGAACTGTGGCTGTTGAAAGATATATCTAAGTGTGAATTTTCTAAATCACCTTCTTGTGACATATTGGGTTATACAGGAAAGTGTCTCCTATTGTATTTAATTTTGTTTTTTCTGCTGCTACTGTAGCCACTTGCTTTTATATTTTTTAGATTATTTGTGGAAAATGGGAATAAGGCAGTTTTCTGGAAATATTTGCACCTGTGATTGCTTCAGGAACACGTCCACCTATTTGCATTAAGAAAAAATAAATAAAAAGCTATATTTAAGCTATATTTACTTTAATAATGACAGGAACATATGGCCCTGCTGAGGTCCAAGAACTATGAAAAATTTGTAATAAATGCCACACAGTGGAGAAAAAGGCCACTGACTCTTGAAAAACTGAAGTCTTTTCATTGCATGAGCATTTAAAGACAATTTTGAAGTGATAGACAACAAGGCTGAAGTGGTTTTTGAAAGTGCCTACAAATGTTTATTCATGGATGCTGTTCACTCTCCACAGCTATGCAGGGAAAGCAACTTATACATATGCAAATAACACTGAACTCTGCATTTGTATGTGAAATTACCTGATTGACATTTCAAATCACTGTGTCTTGTGCAGTTACTAGAGTTTTTCAATTGCCTCTATTTAAAAATTCAGCCTTAAGGCACAATTTTGATGAAAATAAGAGTATATCCAAGCATCCTCTGTCAAACTTTGCTTTCTTTCAAATTCTTTGCAATACTCTATATGCTACTTGATTGAGATTGTACCTATAGAGAGGTAATTGTGTTACAATTGTAAGGCATGCGTTTCTTTTGATGTAGGACCCCTTTATTATGGAAGACATTAAACATAAATGACAGTATAAATCAGCCTTGGTTGCAATAAATTATTCATTTTTTTTTTGAGTACCTGGATTCCAACAATTGAAGAACTTTCCCTCTTCAAGTAGAAGTCTCTGCTGTTTCCCAGCCTTTTTGGCAGTTTCTTGGTCTTAGCCTTATAATAGGAATAGTTTATTTGTCAACAGAATTAAAATTGTGCTGCCCATTCATGTCTTTGTCTGGCCGGTTTATGACTTGTGGAGTTCAGAGTACACTTTGTCTGGGGTGGGGTTGATGTCACAGTGTCACACTGCCTTAGGGCAGTGGAGACTGCCTCAAAGTTCTCAGTGGAGAACTTGGGCTCTGTGAGGGTGCCCACACTCAGGTGGGAGGTTTGTTGCCTCCTGTAGAAGCAGCTGGAGTTTGGGTGCCCTTTCCTAGATGCCTACCTGCAGGCAACTGAATCAAATCTATCCACAGTAAAGATAATGAAATCTGTGAAAGGACTTAGATGACTAAAAGTGGTGCCTTGTTTCTCTGAGTGAGCAGTTATTTCTCTACATGTCATGACTATATTGACAAGATTTTCAGGGGCTGTAGTGATAATTTAAACATCCCACACACTTCTAAGTAAGGAAAAGTAGGTTTCTTCCTCTAACAGCTGAAACTCACCCCCAATGTCTTTGCAAAAAATCTCTAAAATGAAGCTGTCAGATAAGAAATGCAGACAAAGAAATACATCTTAATGACTGTCCACAGTGGTGGTTTCTTTTCCTTAACTGTATTCCAGCTATCTATCTTATAGCTCAACAAGCTTCAACAGTCAAAAACAAAGGGTAAAGTGAGCATTGATTTGCTTGACACTGTGCATTACGTATATCCATTCTCAGTTTTTCATAGAAATGAGGAATGACTTTTATCTTAGTGCTGTTGTACTATATCTGGCTACAGCCCAGCTGAAGCATGATCCAAAGAGTATCCATGGCCCAAGTTCCTCATATCCGGAATTCTTTTTCTTAGCGTCATTGAAAGTCAATTAGAAAGAGCATTCAAACTACTCCTAGATACATTGTCATGGAAATCTCTCTTATTCAGCCTAAATGTTTGTGGGGGTGCAAGTGTTCAGTGAGTTATTGTTGTTACTATTGTCAACAATTTTATGCAAAATAAACACAGATATCAAAGTACAATAAGAAGGAAGCCAAACTTTATTATGGAATGAGTAATGTAAAAATATTTATTTAATGATTTTCACCATTCTTTCTTCTGATTATAGTAAAGCCTGTAAAATCCTGTAGCTTCTAAGTTATTTTATCCTCTTCACAACCAAACATACACACACATCCCTTTGCTTTCATTAATTAGAGGAGTCCAGGAAGATCATGCCTATTTTTCAGAGGTCTTGCTCCAACAACTTGATCCTCAAATATTAAGCTACTAGCTTCAGTGAGGACTTATTGTACATGTGCAAAATTTGTGGTAGCAGTTGTAACTTCTGAACTTTTAATTCGTACTGTGTTGTATCAAAATTATTTCCTGGAAGATGTGGGCGGCATTCTGGCTTTTAAAAGCAGCTGCTGACCAAACTCTTTACTTTGGGCACTTGAGTGGTAAGAACATATACTAGAATGAGACTCACAAACTAGCACTGTTTTTAATAAGCAACTTCCCTTCAGCAGAAAAAGATTAGGGAATACAGGAGCTGAAGGCAAATAATTATCTATTATTTGCCAAACACTAATCAGTAATAGGTGGCAGAATAAGATTGAGTATATACTTATGTACACTAAAAGTGTTCTCAAGCTTACCTCTCTACCTGCTAATTGTTCTTCTGTTATATAGTACTCACTAGATATCAACATTAAGATGAAGTTCACACACAAGCTAATTCAATCAGCAGAAGTCCCACTTAGGATGTTACAGAACTGCCATGATTGCATCTATCCTTGCTTCCTACACCTCAGTGCCAGTCCAACTGACTTTAGCTGGTTTTGGATTACAAATTATTGTTCCTTCTGGTACATTTATGTGGGTTTTATTAATACAATATTTGTCATGTTGGTATAACTCAGACTTCCTTGCCCATGTTATTAAAAAATATTGTTCTAGATTCATTACTGGAATGTTGCAAATTGTGTCTCTTTTTGGACATCTGTGTTCCTACCTTTCTACAGGTTTTTCCCTTGTTGCAGTTTATATATCATCTTCAGACATTTAAACAAATCCGTGTCTTGCATGTTATGCTAGAATTCACTCCAGATTGCCATCTGAAAGATACCAGTAGGATCATTTGAAAGGACTTATATGTGTTGTCTACGTACTGGGGAGATTTTGCTACTGGTGAATCCCAAGTTAGTGACAGTTCTGTTGTGTTGCTTCGAATATCACACTTGGATCTTGACACATTTCAAAGGAAAGAAAGATTTCCAGCTCCTTCAAAATATTCTGCTACTTTGGAGTGTAAATAAATTGAATATTTAGCAGAAAAAGGGATAGATGTGACTCTCATAATAATCCATTCTTAGTTAAAAAGGTGTTATTTGTAAAATGAGCATTCCCAGAAATCAGTAGATATTGATTTAATAAATGTGCATATTCATATAAGAGTTGCACAAAATGCCATTGTTAAATAGTGTTGAAAAGTGAGAATTTGGCTCTGGATCTAAGAGAGGTCAGTCAGTACACTATCGTAACAACACATTTAAATTTGTACTATCACAGTGAGATCTCTGCAGGGTTATTTAAAGAATATTCCTTCTTTTGATGTTCTTGCTCATCTCCCTGTTCTTGCACTTATCTTTTGTCACAAGAACAAGGCATCTGAATTTCAATGCCCAACATGGGCTTGTGAGATATCACAGTATAACTAAGCTGTGCTGCTTTCACCTTTTCAAAATTCAGTAATTTGAGTGTCTGAGGCTGTGGTTCTTTCTGGCAGCTGCCGACTTTGCAAGAACAGAGGAGATCAGTCAATCAAAGGCTAGAATAAGTAAAAGGTCAGAGGAGTCAATACATTGCTGTCCTTCACAGGCTGTGTGAGGTTCTAAAAACCCATTCATGTGATCTGAAAGGGAGAAAATATCTGCGTGACTGAGTCACACAACATGGAACATAAAAGAAATAGGAAATAGGACCAGCATAGCCATTTACATTTTGCTTTTACCTTGGCAATATTATCCTCCTCAAAGGCTCTAACAGATAACTAGATAGATAAGTGATGTTTCTGGTAATCATAAAAATGGGTTGAAAGTTTGAAACTTTTTTCTTGCTTCCTATTGTTTCTATCAAGTTTGATGAATTCCTTTAAAAATGCAGCTTCAGGCTTGAAGCTGTACGGATGTTACCTTGACAAGGATCGGGCTAGTACCTTTACTAATCAAGTTTAACTGTGATGGGAAACATTTTAAAGTGCTTATTAAGGCCATCCATATTTTCTCTGTCTAACACCTTTTCCTTAAAAACCAAAAAAATCTTTCATTTTCTCACTCCAGTTGTGATTCAGTGGTATTGCCAGGTATTCCAGATGTCTCAAGTCATGTCATACAGAGAGCTGATTATCTTCAGCTGATCATCTTCCCCAGAACGCTTGATTTCCATCCGTTGAAACATCCTGGGTACAAAAATACATTGTTACTATTGATGAGGTAAAATAAAAGCAAGAGCCGTAAATATGGACTTTTTTGGTGACAAAGAAAAACTTCACAACCTTTCTGCTGCCTTTTCCAGACCCTACTTGGCTGTAAATTCTAAGTATTTAAAATCACCCTCAAATGGGATAAAGTCATCAACTTTGTCTGTAGGACAGGTGATAGAAAAGTAGGAGAAGTGGCTGATAGACCAGAAGGCTGTGCTGCCATTCAGTGAGAGCTGCCCAGGATACGGAATTGGGTAAAAGGAACCTACTGAAGTTCAGCAAAGGCAAGTGTAAGGTCCTGCCCCCAGAGAGGAATAACCTCATACACCAGTACAGGTTAGGGGGTGACCTGCTGGAAAGCAGCTCTGCAGGGGGTTGGACCAGTTGATCTCCAGACATCCTTTCCAACCCCAACCATTCCTTGATTTTGTGAATCTGTGATACTTTTTTTACAACTTTTGGAAAGGGAGATTTGTCTCTGTGAAAAAGGGAGCCTGCCCACACTGAAGAAAGCTAGCAGTCTGTGTAAAGGGCACCAAAGTTACCATTATCAGAGTCAAATGACTGGGTAAATCAAAATAAAAGGCAGTAAGTATTACCTACTACATATAGAGGAGAAGGTATTATTTCAAGATGTTATACAAATTACAAATGATTGCCCTAAATATTTTTTCCATGGAGCCATGGCAGCATTACCTTCTCCGCTCTCAGTCTATTATATTTTTAATTCTGAGCTCATGTTCAGGGTCTCTTCAGATGGCAAAGCACCTGCTGCCTGACTACATCATAAATGAAGCACCTCATCTTGAAACAAGCTGAGCTCATTTGATGAGATTTCCTAGGCAAATGCAATGAGTCTTTCATTGTAGAATTTGAAGTTTAAGTTTCTACCTTTATTTAGTGGCATGAATCTGACAGTGGCATTTATAAGACTGCAGCTTTTGAAAAACTGTCAGTATGCTTGCTTCTAGTCACACTTGCACTGAAAAGTGCACACAAGCGCTTTAGGAGCAAAATCTATTCACGCTGCTTGAGACAGAGCCATCACATTGATGAGCTTGTCTGGAGGTTTGCTGAATTAGAAACTTTTGTCATCTGCATGGTGGATGTGTGGGATATACTGTTGCATTATTCACAGGCTTATCGGATTGGCTTTTGCCATAAACAACTTAACTTAATGTAGGTAGACATGAGGATTCTACTGAAATTTACATGATTTTAAATGGATAACCATTAACATAAATTTCTACAACACTGAAGAAAATTGTCTATAAGTATAAACCTGAAAACAACACCTTTAAATAGAGCTAGGAAGTCTTTCATGCAGTTATCCTACTACATACTTAGTAGCCATTGTTTTAACTGGGACAGTGAAGCAAGTGAATGATTGCTCTGTCCTACAATGACAAATTCACATTATTTTTCCATTTTGAAACTGCTGTGCAGGTCAATCTTTAAAAAAAATCAAGCTGAGGTAATGTCTTCAGTGTTACAGCCACTGCTAAGAGAATGGTGAGGTTCCTGTTCTCATAATATTGCTGAACAACTACTTATTAGAGTGATAACCTCTATTTCTAGAATAGAAATTCTATAACCCAGAATTATAGATAAAAACTGGGTTGGAAAGGACCTCTGGAGCTGATTTATTCCAATATCCTACTCAAAGGAGGCCTAAATTTAGGTGAGGTTGTTCAGAGTCATAACAACTTCTGAAAACTACAGGTGGGCATTAAAGATTGAGGAACTGATCAGATTTTTCACTTAAATCATTTGCCACTCAGGCAACTTGCATTTGTAGAATTGTTGAATCATAGAATGGTTCAAGTCGGAAGGGACCTGCAAGATCACCTGCAAGTTCCAAATCCCCTGCCATGATCAGGAACACTGGACCAGGTTACTCAGTGCCTCATTTTTTCTGACCTTAAACAATTCCACTGATGGGATATTCATAACTTATCTGGGCAACATGTTCCCAGATCTCACCATCCTCACTGTCAAAATTTTTTTCTTAATGTCTAAGCTAAACTTACCCTCTTTCAGTTTAAAGCCATTCCCCCTTGTCCTATCACTACATGCCCTTGTTAAAAAGTCCCTCTCCAGCTCTCTTGCAGGAACCCTTCAGGTGCTGGCAGGCTGCTCCAAGGTCTCCCCAGGGCCTTCTCTTCTCCAGGCTGACCAACCCCAACTCTCAGCCTGTCTTCATGGGAGAGGGGCTCCAGCCTCAATGCAAAAGGCCTTCCTTCAAAAGTACTGCCCTCTTGAAGATAAGTGCTCAAGTAGCTCTTGTGTATGTTAACAGAAAATCAGGGGAACAAGCTGGGGAGTTCAGAGGTAGACACATGTCAAAAGAAGAAGGTCCAGATGAGGGAAAGGGCAAGCAGAACAAATGTGGAAACTATCAGGGAACAAAAGAATGACTAAAATTTTTCCTCTGTTGTCTGCATGTCCCTATAATTTGCACTGCTGCTGAATCACTAGATTTTTTTATATGGGCAGACTTCTGGAGATATATATCAAAATACAGTTTTCTGAATAATCAAGGCAGACCTTTGTCTGTTGAACTGTGATACATGCTTGGGCTATATAAAAGTGACTGAGATCAAGAACACCTCTCACCTCAGTTCCCATCTCCAGCCCCCTTTCCCATTCTCTCTTTCAGTGTAAGCTTGCACAGCACAGGGCTTCTGGGAGTTACTGAGGTGGGGTGTGATCCTCACTGAAGAAGAAGAAAAAAAGGCACTTGTATGTGTGATTTGAACAGGGAGAGAGTTGTGATCTGCCAGGACAGGGAGCAGCTCCCACCACTGTAACTCATGGAGGGAGAAAGTGTAGTGACTGCAGCAAAGGGAGGGGATTGTCACACATAAAACCTGTCTGTCCAGAGTATGGAGTTGGGTACCATGACCATAAAGGACAGCATTCCTGGAAGTAGAGCTGTTATAAGCTTTAATACAAACATTTAAAATGTCCCCTTAAAGAAAATAATTTTGAAGCTGAGAGGGAAAGAACTGGTACAGCATTTCAGACAGGAGTCACATGGGAGGAAAAACATATTATCATTTGGTTAAGCAAATTCTGGGAGCTGACTCTAACTGAACTTCTCAATGCTTCCATGTTTGACCATCATTTGATTACTCTGTATAAATAATCTTGTTTGAATTTATAAAAGGCAGAAAATTCAGTCTGCAACTCCATCCTTAACAGCCGTCTCGTGCTGGGTCTTTTTATTTCCTCCCACATGGTACTTTGGATCAAAATGCTTTGGAAAAGATGAGCAATAATATCTGGGCACAATGATAAAGAAAGAGATGCCTGTTCCCAAAGTGACAACCAGGACTGTGTGTTTTTGTTCAAACAAAAGACATATTGGCTACTGTGAGACTCAAGATGGCTCTCAATGGTCTGCTGGGGCTTTTGAAGACTGTATAAACATGAAAAAAAGCAATGACTTCTTTGGTAAGATAGAAATAATTCAGCAGTACAGATGAATCATGCTGTAAGAGGAGCAGAGGTACTCTTACTAAGGAAAAATAAAATTCAAAGTCTTCCACACTGGATTTTGTCAAGCTGAAGTAATAATACTGTTTCAAAACAGGTAGAAAACATGTCTATATGCCACTTTTGCCATGGCATTGTATACTCCTATGTCCGGAAAACCCCACAGTAGTGTTTGCTTGGACATTTGGGTAATTCAGAGCTCAGTTTGGCAGTACACAGTAATTTTCTCCTCAAGGCAATTTGGTGATTTTTACACCAAAAGGTTGCCCTGTTAAATAAATGTTAGATAACATATATGGAATTATCTCATTTTGATATTTTACTTAGTAAAACCTTGCTTTCTTATTTTCTCATTTCTGTTGTTGCAAAGGCATTGATTGTTTCCAGTCCTCTGTATAGAGAGCTAGTGTACAATCGTTTCTGTGGGAAGTAGAAGGTAATGTACATGAATTAATAAGAAGGTTCTTTGATATGTGCAATTGGATGTAACACTCAGCTGACCCTTATAATGGAATAATCTTACAAAACTTTTATCCTTTTAAAAGGATATTTATGTTTTACTTGTGTATTCTCCCTCTGGAGTCACTGGATAAACAGGGGCAATTCCAGGGGAAAATTTATCTAAATTAATCTGAACCATTTTAAACTTTTATCATACAATGGCACCTCTGAGAATAGAGTGATTTGATATTTCAGCCTTTCAAACATACAAATTTAGAGTGAGGTGAATCCCTTCTTGGGGCCTAAGACGGCTTTTTATTTTCTTATTCTACATACTTTTGCATTTTATGCTTCAATTTTTCCCCTCATAATAATTTAAAGTGTAAAAAAACATGGATCATGATAACATGATTTTTACAGGCATAGTCATAATAGTCCAATGTATCTACACTCTCCTGAGTTATTTAGGTCATACAATAATCTGCAAGGGAACATGAGACCAACAGCCTCAGAACTTGCCACTAAAAATATTCACATGAATAAAGCATACATTTTGGTGTGCATTAACTCTTCAAAACTTGCCTCGAAGAAGTCATTCTTTATTTTTCTTTTACACATATTTTTCAATGTTTTTTCTGTCCTCACAGTCAGTAGCCAATGCAGAAGAAATGGAAGAGAGAACCACTGCTTTTCTTGCTGCTGAAATGATATTTTTTGAACAGCTGGAAACAGCTATGTACCAATTTCACTGTCTGATGGCAGGGTCAGTGTTGGCTGTTGCCAGCTCATCCATCTTGCTGCCTTGCTCTTGCACAACAATGGGGGTTTCATACTATTCTCCTTTTTCCTGAGTTTGACTATTCATCATGAAGGTGGAAATAATGGCCCTAATGACTATCAAGTCCCTCCCCTGCTTCCCCTCCTTGTTGCTCAATATGACCCTTTCATCCTCTTGGCCACACAGACACAGAAGTGTCCCAAAGGCAAAGAACTGTCTGCTCCTAAGCACACTTTACATTGATTTTCTTCTTTTCTTCTTCCATCCTTGCCTTAAAGGAGGAAAATTGCAATGAAAAAAGGAAAAAAAAACCCCAGCATCTAAGTCCAGTAAGTTTCCATTGTCCAGGATGTTTTGACCCAGGCAATTCCCCTCCCCCACCCTTATTATTCATTTCATTTGGATGATTAAATTAAACAGAAAAGCTTATTTTGTTGGAAAAGAGCCTGTATTAGTTACAAGAAAGCTGTCACTGTTCTGTTTTGGCTTAGTCTCCTCTCTGGCTCCCAGTAGCCAGCTGCCTTCCCCCTTTCACTGAATTTCTAGCTTCAGGCACCTTTCTAGTTCTTAAGATCTGTATGTCTTTTTTTCTTTTCAAAAATGACCATGACATTCCTGAATCTGGAGCTATTCCCCTGGCTGTGAAGCCTTCACAGTTGTTTTGATATTGATGAATACTGCTTGCTTTCTATGGCTTCCCCTCTGGTCTGCCATGGCATTAGAGGTGCCTGAGGCTGGAGGGAGGTTGGGGATACCACACCTCACACGGGTACTTCATGCATGTGAGAGGAGTAATGGTTCTTGTCCAGGGAAATGCATTTTCTTGTCTTCAGTAGTGAGAGACCATATGAATTGTTTGGCTGACCACCACTCTCTGTTTTCTTGCACAGCTCCTTTGGTTTGCAGCTATCTTTGTGTGCTCCACAGGCTCAGTTGAGCAGAGACAGCTTTTTTGTGTAGGCAGTTATTGATTAAATCCTGGGCTCTTTAAAACAAATGCATTAGTGAGTGTAAATACATTAACTGAGAAACTTTTTCTTTTAATACTGAACCTTTTGAAACAGCAAATTATAGAAAAATACTTTGAATATTTACATATTTTTTAAACTCTCTTAGAACAGAACTCATAGAACAAAAGAACCTGATGTGTCTCAGTTTGTCAAAGCTTGTGAAAATTAGGAATTTTTGAAAATTTGTTTTGAAGAAGAAAAATTAACCTGGCTCTTTTGTTCCACTCAAGTGACAGTGATGTCATTAGAAATTAATAACAAAAATATTTTCAGAGGTATTTTAACAAAATTATACGCACTTCCTGTGTTGGATATTGGCTGGTGTTGCCTCTCATTGGATTTTTTTGCAATTTGAAATCATAGGCTATTTAAGAAGTAGGTAGCATAGAAAAAAATATATATACTCTTTCATCTCCAAAATTTTGATGGAAGAATCATAACATAAACAGCATAAATAACATAAATGGAACAAAAATAACATGGATAAATTTAATTTAATCCCGGACACTAGTTTTGCTTTCTTTATTTGTTTGTTTCAGGGTGAAGTAAAGCTGCATTGTCTTGACTATCCAGAAAAACATCCTCCTTCATTGGAGCAGAATGATGAGTTGCTCCTAAGAAGTACAGCTGTATGGAAGCTGACGTTGGATTTTTCTATTGCTTTGCAGCATAATCTTTGTTTTGTTCATGCCCCTTTGACATAATGTTGGTATGTGACATCCTTTTGACATACTGAATTTTTAAAACATTAATATTGACATCTCTGGGCTCACTGGTATGTGTAATGGACTGCGGATATTGCCTTATTACATTAATGAAGGCAAAGACCATTCCAAAGCTTTCTCAAGTGGTTGATCTATTGCCTCTGGCCATGCAGTTGTTTGCAGCGTCAACATACAATCTATAGATGGATCAATCAAGCATGCTAATACGCAGTGTTCCCACACAGAGTAGCTGCTCTTAGTCAGAGAATAATAGGACTTGATGATGTTGTACAATCTGACACATTCTGACCTTGTTTACCATCCCCTTTGTCAGGGGGAAATGCCTGCTCAGCTGCTGTGTGGCAGCACCTCTACAGTGTGAGGTGGCGTTTTGGGATCTGGCATAACCTGTGGAGACTGAGCATCCCAGCCACGCTTCTGCTCAGTCCCCTCCCTGCTGCCAGAGAGGAGGGTGAAGGAGTATGGCAAGAGAGCAGAGCCTTGTGCACTGTCTTGGGTTATGTAACCAAAAAAAATGTTTATTCTATTCCATCTGTTGAAACCGGTTGGCGAGGTGTTTTCTTTATCTCTTGTAACTCCAGGGCGGAGGGGAGCAGCTGCCTTCTGATATTAGACCAGCTGTTAAAACCAGGTGGAGCATTGCTCCTTATCTCTTTCCACNTGGTTTGGAGGTAGCTGTGAACCAAATCATAGTCTTCATTTTTCTAAACTGCAGCAGATCTGCCTTGAGGAAGAAACTGAGCAAACTGAGTTAGCTCATTTCTTGCCATGGATTTGTGGTTTAATTTTGATGTATTTTGAAAGGGAGAAAAATAATTTGAGTACTCTCCAAAACTCTTGACAGAAGAAAAAACAAGTGATGAAAATGCAATTTTTATCTCGCTCAGAACTTCCAATCCTGAAGATTTAAATATTAATTTCCCAAATAAAATGACATTTCTGTAAAATTCCAAACAGTCTGTTCAAAATATTTTTAATCTCGTTTTCTTACAGCAAGTTCAAGAGAATGAATACAAATTTTAATTAATTCAAATATATCATTTTGAAAACATTTTTTGAATCAACACATTTTATTTTCTATTCTGAGTTCACATTTAATCAGGCAAACAAAAATTGTGGCTTATTGAGTCTTACATTGTATTTTTTCTGCTAATGAAATTTGTATGAAGAGATTACTTGGATAAATTCAACATAGCCAAAGATGAACTATTCTTTGTTTTCTTAATATAGTTTGGAAATAAAAAGATTTGATGTTTGCTTTTGATATTTTCATTTAAATTCATTTAAATTTTTAAGTTTATCTGACATTGATAGTCTGAATAAATAAAACTGGCTGCTCAGAGGAGTTTTCTTGCACCTTCCTGTAGGAATGCACTCCCTGTACCCTTAACAGATGTTTCCTTATAGGGAAAGGGTCTCACCTTACTTTTTCTATGTTAAGAAGTTAACTAGAAAGTTCTGTGGGTTTCTCTTTTCTTTTGGCGGGAAACAAGCCCAGAAATGTAGATTGGACCCTAAAAGTGCTAATCAAAAAATGTTGTTATTTCTGATTGGGCCAAAGGGCAAAAAACCCACCTAAGCCATTGAGTATAAAAAAGAAAGAGCAAGAGAACTCCAAGCTTTTCGCTTTAGTCTCTGGCACTTAGAGGTGCTGTAGCAGCAAGGAGTTTTTCTCTGTGCTGCATTCGGCTTTGTTATTTTGTTTTTGTATTATTTTCCATCTTTATTGAAACCATCTTTATTTTCCAAAGCACCTGTGATCAGCCATCTCACTTATTTTATAGCCACATCTCTGCAGGCTGGCCCTCAGATATGTGGGTCTAACCCACATGTGGCGTCCTTTCCACTGTAGACAATACCTTCCAATAGTTGTGTTTTCAAATTTTCTCTTGTTTTTTTCTTTTCAGTTTTCATAGTTTTCACTATGAATGTTGAGCTATAGTGCAATATCATATTTCATTTATTAAGGACATGACAGAGATTAATAAAATGCTGGACAAGCTACAAGTGATAAGAATTTGAAAAGCTCCACTGTAAAATTGAATGAAGTGGAGATAGAAATTAAAGACATGGAGATAACAATTGATGGACAGAGTCTATTCCAACTGAGAATACCAAAGAAGACTGTAGAACGCAGTGAAATTGAATTGATCACCTGGAAAATAAGGTTAGAGTAAGGAATATCAGGTGTGAGGGCTGGAGAAGTTGAGCTAATCTTTTCTGAGAGGATTATGAGTGCCAGAAAGGAGATATCTTTCAGCTTTTTAAATATATGGCATACATGGCCTCTCATAGCTCTAGTGCCATCAATTAGCCAACACAAAAGTGCAGTATTTGTACAGTGTGCCTCTTTCAGCCTCCAGTAGACAAACTAAACATTAAAATGCATGCAGGAAACTGAAATTAGGAATGGCATAGCTCTAAACAATTCAGAATGATGAAAAAAATTGCAAATTAAGTGACAACTTTAGGCTGAACCAGAATCCAGATAACAGAGCTCTAATGGAGCATTTACTACCATTTTGTGAGGAAAAGCCCATACCTGACTCTAAGAAAGTCAGAATAAGAATAGTTCCCTACCTTATATTTTTCTATGCTGTGTCAAAGTTTGATACCTTAAGGTTAACTTGCCAAGGCATTAGATTCAGGTATTTTTGCTGCCTCCAAGTACACGAGGCATATAGATAAGAAGATAACTGTATATAGACTGTAAAAAATGGCTTTGATTCAGCTGCTGAAGGTTTGATTTTCAATAATGTAGATTATCATTGTCTTTTCTCTCAATTCTTAACTGCTATTGCCACAGAGCTCATTTAGCTGAATTTATGTGATGTGATAAGTTAGTATTACATTTATTATCATAATTATCATATCTGATTAATCTTGCTTATTCTGGAAAGTCATGCAAGTTTCTTACTGGAGGGCATAATTTCAAGTTTTAATATTCATGTATAAGGCAGCTGACCTGAAGATTGAAAATAATTAATCTGGAATAAGGGAGTCTGTGGCAAATTAAAGACCGGTATGCTGGGAACGTTTCAATATCCAGTGTTGACTGAAGCAGGATGAAGATAGATGTGGTGTGAAGTCAGAGGGCATGGTGATTGCTAGAGCTGCACCCATCAATCCAACACCATACAACAAGGTTTTAAGCACTTTACTTTCAAATTTCTCTGAGATGAAATAACACTTTCTTGGTCTACCCCAAGCTCAATTAGGTACTTCTGCAGATGTCATTTGTTCTGACCGTGCACAGGATCTTCAGAAAAAAATCTGCTGAAATGAGCTCAGTGCAGGATTTGACTGTATTCAGTCATTCACTAAAATTCAGTAATATAGATGATGGTGTTTCCATCAGGTGATTACGATTATTTCCTCGGGTCATCTCAAATTAATCTCTGTGTTAGAATAACTAACCTGTCAGTATTCTTTGGTGGTTTTTTTTTTCCCATTTGGTGCTTCTTTGCAGAAATGAACAGAAAGATAGTTTCCTTCTCTTCTGTATGTATTATTATTTATGAAGTGGGGAATTACTAATTGTGCAGGCTAATTTTAATTTTATTTTCACTGACAGGAGGAGCAAAAAGACCAAACCCCAGAGAGTTGTAGTCTACACTCTACAAAGCACTGGATCATTCCCCAGTGGAAGTAGTATTGCTTGTAGAATAAAACGTGTAAAACAAGGACGATTTATTAAGTCTGATTTTTGTATTTAATTTTAGTAACCTTGTCTGTTTGGACAATACTAACATCTTTACTGTGGGTAGACACCTCTAACTCCATATGTAGGCTCTTCTGGCTGAAATTTACTCAGAAAAATGCAAATAGACAGAAATTTACTGTAAAGAAGAAACTGGGGCGGAATTGCTCCATAAATAGGTGTTTGTGGTCTCCTTATGAGTGCATTGCTTGCAAACAAGTCTACCTAGACTAGCAGAGGGGAGGCAAAAAATATAAATGGTAAAAAGAAGGAAATCAAAACCACAGGCTGATTATGAAGAGGCTTTGACATGTTTTCTCCATGTTTGTATGAAGAGTGAGTTACTCAAGTATTCCAATGTTTGACTTTAAACTGCTTCTGCTCTGTATGTTTTGAATATATTTCACTCCTTTTTGTGGGTATCTCTTGGCAAACAGAATGAAACTGCTTACCATCTCATTAATATTTATTTTATTTTTATGATGGGAATTGTTTGACAATTACCTATTGACAGTTATTAGCTAGACAAGTAGCTATTACTCCATTTAGTTTTGGTTAGTTCCTTTTGCTGTTTACTTGTGAAAATTACACTTCATGCTCATATGGTTGACTTAAAAAAAGTTCTCAAATTGCAAAATTCACCAATACCAAAAAAAGGAAACATTTGGAACTCTTATGCCACAGAAAATGGTTTCTATGTTTTTTCTGCCCCTTGTTTTAAAGTATCAGGTTATATGGTTTTGCTGAATTACTTAAGTGATGGTTTTATCTGTGTTTTCTGTGTCTTTTAAAGATTAAAAATGTCTCCAGGCGATGATCTTGTAGGCTAAGACTTTCAGATTGAACGTCGTAGCAGATTTCAAGATCCTCACTCATATAACTTGTTCTTCTTGCTCTACATGAAAATACAATTTTCTTTTCTGAGGGTATAGCTGGAGATCTCACACATATCCTATCACAGACAAATGTAAGGTTTTAATTGAGAAGAACACTTTGAGTAAAGAGCTCTAAAACCTTGCTGTTTGTGCCCAGTGAAGAACTGTCTCCAGGGACATTGTACCTCCTTCCCATCTGCCCAGTACAGGAGTATCTAAGATGGTTACTCTATAAGATTTTCTGTAAAAGAAAGATACTTTTCATCAGCAAACATGGGGAATATCTTTGCTTACTAAGACAGGAGAGTAGAGAACAGCTCAAGGACTGCTTGCTAGCCTGGTTTGTTGAAGGCATCTTGAACTAGGAGATTTCATTGGCATTTGCAAAACTAAGAATGAAAGTTCATCTAAAATATATATGTGCAATATTTTATGAATAGTTTGCACAGCAACAGGGCTGAACTGAATCTGGGAAAATTGAACTGGGATTAGAGATCTGTAATTTAAAAAAATACAGTTATTTTAACCTTAGTTCATAAAGTCTACATGCCTTTTTGGACACGTTCTGAAGCAGAAATGCAGAATGTTAAATGGCACCTTTCTCCAGAAATCATGAAATTTTCAATGATGAATCATGATTTTCAAAAATTTTCCAGGCCAGTTTGTAGAGAGTGGAGATATTAATACCATTTCAGACAGCCATCCCCTGCTCTCCTGTCTGAATTTTTAAACCCTTGGCGATTAAG
The DNA here is from genome assembly GCA_013399915.1 of Illadopsis cleaveri. Lineage (NCBI taxonomy): Eukaryota > Metazoa > Chordata > Aves > Passeriformes > Timaliidae > Illadopsis > Illadopsis cleaveri. The sequence continues at coordinate 1,519,858 of VXBB01001705.1, forward strand.
CTATCACTAGCTTAAATCAGTCATAGTAAATCAGTCCTGAAGGCTGATAGAAGTTGAGGTCACTGTTTCAAGGAAGAAGCAGTGCTATGAAAAGAAAATGAATATATCAAACTCACTTTACATCACATGTATTCTTAGTATTTGCTATTACACATCTTTCCCTTGAAGGCCAAAGAGAAAGAGCTAATAAAATTAGCAGAAAGTTGCAGAACAAAATTATAATGCACTAGATTAGTTCATAACAGTCCATTTACTTTCAGATTTTATTGCAAGATGGCAGTATTTTAGCAGAATGCTTTTAGCTGAATGCTGGATTTCTGTGCTATGAGCTGTGAAACATTTATTTTAAATATTTATTGCTCCATTGGAAAAAAAAGTTGGTAAAGATGTTTTAGACATTGTCAGTTCAAATAATCAGCTTTGCCTCTTTACCAAGAAATGCACTTTTGCAAAAGTGAAAATATCTGCTGTGTGACTGCCATGATACTGAATGCAGTGCTTTGTGTGGAGTGGAAGCCTGTTTTCACACTTGTGCACTGTCAGGTCCTAAACCCTTAATTCATTTTGATTTGCCACTGTGAGGGATTTGCCACAGCATTTTCTGAATGAGAAGGCAGACACAATTAATGGGTCATGTTCTACTCCTTGTAATATTTGTGTCAGCACTTTGTTCTGCTGAGAGAAATGATATGCCTTGCATTGTGCCAGGGGTTATGCCAAATCCTTCATTCAAACTGTTTTTAATGCAAGAGCCTTTGGCAGTAATGTCAACTTCGCAGAAAATTCAGATCTCCTGCTGTTACCCTAGTAAGCTCCAGGGTTTGTGGTCTCTCCTGTGGCACTGGGGGTGGTGCTGGCTCCTGCCTCTGAAGGATGGCATGAGCAGTGAGGGCATCCCATGTAGGGGAAGAGAGGAACTCTGGGGTTGCTGCTGTTCCTTAGGTGTGTGGTTTTGGCTAGGATAGAGTTAATTTTCTTCACAGTGTGTAGTGTGGGGCTGTGTTTTGGATTTGTGCTGAAAACAGTATTGATCATATATATAGTAAAGCTTTTGTTACTGCTGAACATGGCTTTTGAAGAACGAAGGCCTTTCCTGCCATGTTGGCAGGGGGCTGTGGGTGCATGGGAAAGTGGAAGACACAGCTGGGACAGGTGACCCCAGCTGACCCAAGAGATACTCCAGACCATGTGACATCATGCTCACTATATAAAGTGGAGGGAAGAAGGAGGGAGGAGGAAATGTTTCAAGTGATAACATTTGTCTTCGCAAGTCACTGTTATCTGTTACAGGGCCCTGCTCTCCTGGGGATGGCTGAACATCTGCCTGCCCATGGGAGATGGTGAAAGAATTCCTAGCTTTGCTTTGCTTGTGTGTACAGCTTTTGCTTTATCTATTAAACTGTCTTTCTCTCAACCCAAGCGCTGTACAACTTTTACTTTTCCAATTTCCTCCCCAGTCCTGTGGTGGGTGGGTGAGTGAGCAGCTGTGTGGTACCTGGCAGCTAGCTGGGGTTAAACCACACCAGTAGGGAACTCTGCACTGATGTGCCAGTGCATCTCCGTTGCTGATACCCTGGGTCTGTGGACTGTGGGGAGAGTGTGGTTAGACATGGGTATGCTCTGGCCAACCCCACTAATGTAATGGCCTTCTGGTAAGACAGTGCAGGCCGCCACTTGTGAGACTATGCCTCAGGCAAAACTTCTGTGGTTGCTTCTCAGGTGAAAAGCTAAGAGAAAATCACATTTATAACTCAGCCCCATTCATACCAGACTGAGCTAGTGGTGCCTTTCTTGTGCCAATTGTCCTGTATATAGTTTCCCATCATCTTACTGAGACCAAATTCTGTTTGGGATATAATGCATTCAGAAGGCAAATAAATCATAAACATTAGCTATGCATGAGTTTTTTGCAGTTATTTAGTGCATTTTTGACAACATAATACTTGTGATATCCTTCTTTTAATCTATATGAGTTAGTAGCTAATCATAATCTCTAGTTAAAGAGCATAAACCAAATGACCTATAGTTAAAAAGCATTATCTAAGCCATTCCTTATGAAACCAATAACAATAAACATCTCTGTGAGTAAATTATAAAATCTCTTACATATTTAATGGGTTCTTGATTTGATAAGCAGCAAATGAATCTAATTAAACATAAAGAAAATTCCTGTTTTAGCCCTGGATCTCTGTTGCTCAAAAGGTGAGAAATTTGTGCAGACAATAAGCACAGTAGCTAAGGGAAAAGACAGAAACAAAACTGTTAATAGATGAAATGCAGTTTATAAAATCCAATAGCTGTGTGTAACCCAGCCTAAAGATTTATTGAGTTGGTGTGTTTCCTTTGCCTTCCTTCCTTCCTACCTTCCTTCTTTGTTAAATGTTGCATGTTATTAAAAAAAAATCATAAATAATGAATGAGTAACTTTCATGCTGAAGGACTTCAGGTCTATTTTTAGGTGTAAACTGAAATACGAGAAATTCAGATAAAGTCAAATGGGTAAAGGTTCATTTTACAGAATCAAAAAATCACAGAATTTTTATGGTTGGAAGATCTGGAGATCATCTAGCCTACCCCTCTGCCAAGACAGAGTCCCCTGGAACAGGTGACACGGGAATGAGTCCAGGTGGATTTTGAATGTCTCCAGAGAGGGAAGCTCCCACTCCCTGGCAGCCTGTTCTAGTGCTCTGCCACCCTCAATGTAAAGAAATTCTTCCTCATGCTGAGGTGAAACTTCTTATGTTTTAGTTTATAGCCATTACTCCATTCTTCTTTGCCATGTAATAAACCACTTAAAATATGCAGGAAGACCTTATAGGCATACTCCTACTTTAGGCACAGACTCCCGAACATCTAACATTAGCTAAATTGAGTAGAGAAAGGAGGTTATTTTCTCAGAGTAACCTAGACCTTAGTTCAGGTGGGTGACTATATGATATATCTAGCTCTTTCCATAGACCACATGAGAGGACTGAAGTCCTAATGTGCATAGTTCCCTTGAATGTTTGAAGTAAGGTAAGCCATGGATTCTGGTCAACTGCTACAGGCTATGTGCATGTCTCTATTCTCTCAGAAGTCATACCCCGATCCTCCTTAAATAGCATTTTTTCATAGAGTGCAATGTATGTAGAATCATCCTCTGCATGCTCAGCAGTGGCTTGATTATTAAAAAAAAAATCAAAAATAAGGAAATAAAGAAAAGACATTTGGGGGAAAAGTCATTAGAGGGAAGATGGTACTGATACCATGATGTTCTACTTCACATCTTTCCCACATTAGTAGCAAGTAAAATCTGTGGTGTATCTGTGCAAGGTTTGAAATAAATGTTTATGACACTAAATGTATATGACACTGTTTTATGACTTCATCTTCTTGAAAATTTCTTCACTTCTTTTATCATGGAAAAAACTATCACTGTTGATTTTAGCAACAGCTTGTTAGGTCACGTCAGTATATCTAAGGTACACAACAATTATATACATCAAAAGTAGTTTCCATTTTTAATTTATTTATTTGCTTATTTGTGTTTTCAGTGCAAATACACACACTCTCCAATCTTTCTCTGTGTATTTACAGATTAATTTTGCCTTTAATCTCAACATTTCAGAAAAATACTTCTCTTATTTCTGTCTGTATGAGATAGTACGCATGTGTACAAATGGTGTTAAAAAATAGGTGTGTGTTTATCAATTTTGTCCATTTCAGGACAAAATATTTTTGTCCTAAAATGACATATCAGGCACATATTTTTGTTTGGCATAATTCATTGCTATTATATGCTTTACTGTTGATGAAGTTTTCTACCTTACCTAGGCTGTTGCTTGTGTGGTTTTGGATTTTTTGTTCTGTTTGATTTGTTTGGGTTTTTTTCAGCAAGCTTTTGAGTACAGCTAAGAGTGTACATTGTGATTTCATTTGGTGTGTATATCTGTACAAAGGTATTAAGAAAAATGTCACCAGCCATCCTGAATCACAGTGTAGGAGCATTCAATCTGAAGTCTATGGTATTTTAAAAAAAAATTGTTACAGTCCTGGATTGTGATATTCATCTTCAATACTTCTTGTTTTCTTTTTCTGAGAAGCAGAAAGTTCTGCCTTCATTGACACCACAAAAAAAACAACAAATGTCTGTGAGAAGCTGGGCACAGCAAAGAGGAATTTACTAAGTATAATCAAGTAGCTATTTTGGTGGGGAAAAAAAAAACAAACCAAAAATCAGTTCACCATTCTTATTAAAACTCTGAACATGGGATTTAAACTTTATTTCTGTCTTGAATCAGCTTGAATTCCTTTTTTCTTTTCTATGTTGAGTTTCAGTGGTATTAGCTACTAAAAGCCATAGCCCATAATGGAGAAAGTAAGGAATATTATTGCAACATAACTGATTTTCATTAATTCTGCTGGTAGCAGAGTAAAATCTATTTAAAAAATATCTCTATTTGCAAAATCGTAACTGGATTGTCAACTTTTTATTCTAGTAGTTCAGCAAAAAGGGCTACAGCATATCTCTTGTCAAATGATACCAGAATACTCTGCTCCATCCTCATTATGACACTCTAAACAGACCTTGATAGTGTTCCAAAGAGGACAATCTGATATCAAAATAGACGCACTGAAAAAATTACCTGGAAAATACATGAGTACCCTTTCACAATGCCATGGTAAACACCTCCACTACCTGTAGAAAATCTCAAAGAGTAAATAAAAAATGCCTGACTATGGTGGAGATGAAGCAGATATCAGCTTATGCATTAGAAATATTAAAGGTTCTGATGAAATCATTATTCTAAATTCACTGGATGTTTTTGGAGTTGTTATCATCTGAACAAAGTTTCAACAAAACTTATTTTGTATTAAACAGAGACTGCATTCTGAAAAATTGTGCTTAGTGTGATACTTCTATTGGTAAGGTAGAGTAATATCCCTTTGGGACACTGAGAGGATACATCACAGTGGATATGTTTAAGCCTGTGCATGGGATGTAAGCTGGAACAGTCTAAATTGTGGACTAACATCAAGTCTAAAGATCATCAACTGACAAATTAGTGAATTGTAGCTCTATCACGGGTTATTAATACCTGCCTTGACTGAAATCTAACCACACAAGTCACAAGAAAAAAAAAGATCCTTTATATTTACAAGTTTTTGGCAGGTGAGTGAGACAAATGGGAATCAAAAACCCTACAGCACTGAGATGGATGGTGAAGACCTTCTCCTGATTATTTCTGTAGAATTAGAAAAGGATCAGAATAACCTGTACCTTTTGGTGGCTTCTGCAACAGCAGACAATAAAAATGGTTCTTGTTCAGGTCTTATGTTTGGCTTTGATCTGGAAACTGAGATAACTTCTTCTGTTCAGTCCCTGGAGAGCTACAGTTATCTTTGCATTGAATTTATTTGAAAGTAAACTTGAAAAATGCCAATGCTGTCTTACATGAAACTTGTGTGTTAGCTCAGATAAAGTGAAATGGCTCTGAGGTGTACAGTCATGTGGAAAAACACTTAAGTGAGGATATTTAGCCTGATACTGCAGTTTTAAAAACAGAAAAAATTCTAAAGCTGGATAAACTTTGAGAAGAACTCTATACAACAATGATAAATTAAGTGCTATATGGATTAAAAATCAGTCAATTTTTTTTTCTTTGTAGGGGCCTCTGCAGATACTGTCAGGTGGAGATGAGTTCACTGTGCTTCTACCACCAGAATCAGGGCTCAGCTTGGGTAGCTGGTACTGTAGGGAAAAAAAGCATTGGATGAATATATAATAAATAAAAATAAAGATTGTTTTTCTCCTCAAATAGGTCTGAAAACAGTTGCTTGTATCATTTGAAGTAAAACCATGAAATAACAGCAACATCAAAAGCTCTGAAAAAATCTGGATGGAACTAAAATAAAAAAAAATCTGGATGATGTGCAGATATCATCTGCATCAATTCATAGATGAATTTTGTGGGCATGTAAATAGTTAGACTGAGACAATTCTCATTAACCTTACTCTTTAGCCAGGTTTTCTTACAGTGGCCTTTCTTCATGGTGAATTTCCATGTCACTAAAGCCTGCTTTAGTTCCAACACATAATAAAGGCTTCCTTGTTCATATATTTCATATTTCTGGCAATTTTATAAGTTGCATAATATTTATTAAAAATAATAGAAATAATTTGTCATTCAAAACTTTTCTCTTTGAAAGCCCAGGAAGTACAGATTGTTGCGGTTAGATTTATCTGTAAAATTTTTCCTCCCCCCCTGCGAACTAAGAACTTTTTGGCTTACTACAAAAATTCTGAAATCTACCTTTTTGCAAGGAAAGAGCTTGATCAAAAAGACAGCTGTAAACCATAGACAGTGTATTAAAATGATGAAAAAAATCTTTCCAGGCAGTAAGATTGTTACATTCTGAGTCTGTTACAAGTTTATTCAATCTCTAGGAAATGAGACCCAGCTTTGGCATGACAGCTGCAGCATGCAATAAGGAAAGTCCCAAGGAAGTCAGAGCTCTGGGCTATCACACAGGATGATACTCACGGAGCAGAATCAGCTCCTTCAAACAGGCAGCATCAGTGTGGAAGAAGGTGCAGCACAAACGAATATGACTTTTAGCTCCATTAGCTTCCGAGGGGAAAAAATCAAATACACTATTTAGGAAAGCTCTCATTTCCAGCCTAGCAAATCAGTAAATGAGTATTGCAATTAAGGAAAAACATTTCCTTGACAAGGATCAACTATGAATCTTAAAAGAGGTTTTAAAAAACTAAAAGTAAGGAAGCAGCAGCTGTGGCTAGCAACAGTTGTTTCCTTTTAGCTGCAGTCATAGATTTGCTTTCTATTTGGCATTCATACTCAGCTCACCACTCTGCTGTGCTGCAGAGGTTCTTTCCCCACTAGCTGAAGAAATCTATAAGAGGAGTTCTGAGCGATTTGATTTTCCCCAAAGAATTTACAAATCCTTTAAAGGTATATGAATCTTCTTTCACATTTCTCATAAGATAAAATTCCTGACTGAAACAAAGTTGGATGGAAAATGATTTTGCAATATCTACTCCAATGGCTGAAGAATATCTGGAGAGCATGGTAACAGAAGTATCTTCAGAGTAATCTTCATTTTCGCTCTGTTTCATTTTCAAAGGAGTCTTATCCACTGTCTGTTGAGGTCACAGAACTTCAGATCCTCATTTTTGAATAATTTCATGTAAATTAATTGATTCCACTGGAGATTTTCAGGGGATAAAGGAAGTGGATAAAGGAAGTGGATAAAGGAAGTGGATAAAGGAAGAGCAATATGTGTCCCTATAGATTTGAAGAATCAGGCTGCCAGATATAGCAATGAATTGTAAATACAAAATTGTTATCCACATAATAAAATGCCAAACTAAATATTTTGTCTCTCAGTCATAGATGTTCTCTTCTGTTTTGGTTTTGTTTTGGGTTGTTTTTTTTTTTTTAGTATTTTCTTTGTTTGCCAGATACTAAGCAGATACTGAATCCAACAGCCCTGAGTTCAGCATTTGTGATGTTCTGCCTTTCTGTTTCCTTCTCATTCTCTAGCTGTTGGGTTTACTGGTGTAATGTTGCTGTCCAAGGAAGAAATATGTAATGTACCTCACAGAAATGTCTAGCTTGGTGGAGGGATGGAAAATTAAACGCGATTGAGACTAGGATATTTTTTATTCCATAGGTAGAATCAGGTAGGAAACCATTTGGACTTCAACAAATTTTGATTTTATTAGCTTTTGCCCTGTGTGATATACTTTAAATGAAAACTATTTCTGAAGATGATATTAAAATGTTCCCAGCTGCATCTAAAGCTCATATAAAGCAGTTATTGAAAAATCCAGCCTGGATATTGATTATTACCATTGTTTCAGAAGCTATGTGATTGTCTAGCCATGGAATTGAATGTTTCAAGTATATACATTTAAAGGTGCTGTGGTTGATGAGAAAGACAAGTTCAGTTATTTAAAAAAGCTCCTTACTACAGGGAAGTCTCCTGAAGTTTTTTCACAGAAAGCACCAGAACTTACATAGTATTTTAGTTTACAAGCATGAAGGCCATATGACAAGATCCCTATATATATGCATACATAGACACAATGTATATATGTATAAAGATAGGTTTATATAATACATAAAAATAGATATATACCCATCTGTTCATATATGGATATACACTGTATATCCATACATCCATATACAAGATCCTCTCAAAAGTTATTTCGATTTCCAACAATGAAAAAGACTTGTAGAAAGGCAGCATCCACCATGCCCTAGCAGTAACAGATGCACCACCTGTTTATTGAGGTTTTTTTCCTCACTTGAATCTTATTTTGTACACAGATTCAGGCTACTTCCTTTCTGGCATGCATTTTCATGCCAAGGAATTGACATGATTTAGCAAGAGATAAGTCAGATGCATGGTCTAAAGGCCAGATTCTGCTTATCCCTTCCACAGCTCGTCAGAAAGTTTCCTTTCCTCTCTTTTCATTTATGTTCACTCAAAACTAAGCAGAGCTCAGAAAGGAAGGAGAGATGTTTTTTGCCATCACTTCACAGGCAGGACAAGAAGAGGATTTGTCAAGGGCAGAAGGCAGGACCCCTCCTGATGGACACAAAGGCAACAGCAGGAGCAGGTGCAGCTGGGTGTGAGCACACTGGATGGGGGCTGCTGAAAGGCAGGATTTGGCTGTGTGGGGTGGGACAGTACAGGGGGCAGACATCACCCCAGCAGGGGTGGAGGAGGAAGGTTATCTTTCCAAATCAAGCGGGAGGATTAAATTGCACCTTAAAGTGTCCTTGGGGTGCTCACATGCGGGGAATCAGAGGGATGCAGGCAGAGCACCTGCCAGTGCTCACCACTATATTCGTGAGCATCTGTGTCTTGTGTGATGTGTATGATATGATAAGGTATGACCCATCACTGGGTAAGGAAGAGCTGAACTAAGAAGACACAGTGCTTCCCTACTGATAAAATACTCCTTTGTACGTGTGTGTTATTTTTCTTCAAAGCTCTTTTAGCTTTCTCATACTGTTTCCATCCTTTCAGATACTTTTACCTAAGTAACCGAAACTTAGATTTAGCATTTTTCATGAAAATATGTCTTCATGCTTCAAAACATTTCCTTTAACAAGACAAAATAAATTTTAGTGAGTTTCCTACGATTCATTTCTTTATGTAGACTGGAAATTTTTTTGCTAACAAAAGCAATTTCATTTTGCCAGTAACTATGTAAGGCTGCTACTGAGACAGCATAAAGTGGATATTAAACATTCACCAAGAAAGGACCTAAAGGCTCACATTTAAAACAGGAATTTATAATTTGGTAGTTAAAATTTGAAGGGAGTGTATGTCTGGGGGATTGACCCTGTTCCTGTTAGTTTTAAACTCCTTGCCAGCTTTAATTTCAAATTTGCATTATCTTTTTTGGCATTTTAGCGTAACAAAATAACTCAGCATGGTTATAAGTACAGTGTCTCCCCAAAGCAATTATCCAGAAAAAAAAAAAAGGACAGAGGAAGCTTCTTAATATGTGGTCTAGTCTCGGACCATCCAGTCAATCATGGCAGAACACTACTGAAAATAATAATTGGTAAGATACTTTGTCAGCAATGAAAGACTTCAGACGACAACAAACCAGCAACAGATCAAAGGTGTGCAACAGCAGTGACACAATATGCATTTTTAAAAGGGAGCTACAATTCTCACTTCTTTCTTGCATTTTCTTTGTGTTGAATTATTTGGGAGATCAGAAATCAAAAATAACATTTCTAACCTGTAAAGAGATGAAAATGTTTCTCATAAGAAACTTCTGCTTCTTTTGTAGCCAATAATTTCTTAGACTTTTGAAATGCCCATTTGCACACAGAAACTATTTGTTTTTAGATTAAGGTAACATTAGCTTTCTGAGGTTGAATTTGGACTTTGATAGGACAGAATCATCAGGTTTTTTGAAGGTAACAATTTTTAAAGCCATATTCAAAGTGAAATATAAATATATTCAAGTATGTCCAAACTTTTTTTTTTTTTGAGCTCCTAAATATATTTTTAGTTTCTAAAAGACTCCTACGTCAAATAAGAAAAAATATTGAGCTCTAGAAAGCTCTTCTAGAGAGTATTTAGAAAGCTCTTCTGAGGAGTATTTCAGTGTATATATAGCAAGGGCTTTGCACAGCTGATGAAAGGCATACGGAGGAGTTAAGAAAATCAATTGTTATTAAACTCCATGATTTCAAAGAAACAGTAGTATTCCCTTATAGAAGGCTTTGGTTCAAGACTCTATTCTATGTCAATTGTGATATAGGTTGGTGGGATGCTATTATGAGCATAGAGCAGTAAAATGCTATTACATTGCAGCTTTTTAATATTAAAACTAATTTAGAAGATTTTATTTATTAGTTTTATGACTAGTGTAAGGATAAGGTTTACATATATCTCAAGGTTACTTTTAATTGTGGATTTTCTCCTTTGTATATGTAATCATTTTGTGTCTGTAAAAAACCAGGAACGTGTATTTCCTTAGTGATATTCTTATTTTGTCAACCCTTCATACCAAATGTATTGTCCAGCCCCAAAATAAGCTTTCCCAAGAGTCAGCAGTCTTAGCAGCTAATAGCTGGATAACATTTAGTTCACTTAGAATATAAAACCAAGATTTTTGTGCATCACTTGATTTGGGAAGAGCTTTTTAAAAGACCTTTTATGACAGGTAGTAGGTGGCTTAAGCAGGCAGGTGTGAGGAGAGGAGGACCTGGTTTCAGAGGACCAAGGATTAAATCAGCATTTTAAAAAACCCCTGGCAGCATGACTGCTTTAAAGTCTGCATTTCACATCTTAGAAGTATTGGATACTCCAAAACTCCAAACTGCTACTGTGCTACTTTCTTCTCTTTCCCCCATGCAAATCCTTAATTCTCCATTCTCATAATAAGTGGATGCTTCTTACCAAGATGAAATCATGACATTATGTGTAAGTTTCTTGGGTAATTTGGACAGCAATGTGACATCAGCAGAGTGGCTCAGTGAACCCCTCAAAAAGCAAGATGGGAAAATTAATCCTCTTTTCCATAAAACTGTATGGTAGCTTTTATTAAATTCAAGCATTTGCACAACTTACTGTCCTGCAGCACCAGTCCTTAGCATCCAACACTGATGTGTTGGTTTCTATAAAAAAAGGCAACACTTTCAGAGTGTAAAATCTCAGTATGCAGCAGTGAATTTAAATGAGCATGCAGCAATTGGAAAGAAGTTAATATTTCAAGATTTGCTGTCTGATGAGACTGGATAGCATTCATTCAGTGTGTGCTGCTACTCCTTAGTACCAAATTTAAAAATTCATACCCAGCAGATGCTAAAATGCTATGGTCATATTTCTACAACTGAAATATTGCACGTTAGGTACTTTTCAGTGTGATCTAGCTTCAGGCTTTTTACATTCCAGAGTGACAAAGCACATATCAATTTAAGAACATATATAATCCATCTACCCTGTTTGCTCCTGAAGAATTTTTTTGGAATAGCAAGCATCTCATGTGAGTGCACCAGGACTGCAAGTGCGGTAAACAGCACAGATACAAGCACCTACAACTTCTTAACATAAGCTATTCATCATAAGTATTGATAAAAAGTTTAAAATTTATATGTTTTCTTACCTTTTAAAGGTTAATTTAAAAAATTTAAACAATTATTTTCAAGAGCAATAAGGTGGCACAGTGAAAAGTATTTTTTTACAAACCTTTAATTTATGAGGAACTGTAGAAGTAATGCAAAAAAAAAGAGGGACAAGCTGTCTAAAGCGAAACCATGATCTTTTAGTTAGGGCATCAAAACACTGGCCTGAAGATCTCGGCCCTCTTTTGTGTCTCAGAATACACCAAAAAACTGGACTCCTTTGAAAAGTGATTACTTAATTAAAGTCACAGAAGGGTGGGATTACAATTGTAGAGGAAATCGTCATTCCTATATGCCTACATTGCTGATTACTTAATGGGCACAGCTATAAAGAAATTTCTCTAAGGTAGACACAATAATTTTTCTCAAATGCTCTTTTTTCTGCTGACATGAGTACATGTTGTTTCATTACACATCAAGTAGGTGTAAGTCAATGAAGCATCTGTAGGAGGTAACTGGGTCTAGAGTGGGTGGATTACCTAAGGAAATGCTAATTTATTGACAACAGTGGAAACCTCGACGACCACTTTTGGCAGTGGATAGAATTCGGTTTGGAGATTAAGTTTTTTAGATGTAGATGTCTCCTTGTCCGTTAGGTGTCCAGTCTCTTTTCAATGTAAGTTAACATAGTGGCACAGAATCACAGAATGGGTCAGGTTGGAAGGGAGCCCAGTGGGTTTGATCCAACCTCCCTGCTCAAGCAGGGTCATCCCAGACCACACTGCACAGAATTGCATCCAGATTGTTCATGAATATCTTCAGGGAGGGAGACTCCACAGCTTTTCTGGACAACCTGTTCCAGTGCTCAGCCACTGCACAGTAAAGAAGCTCTTCCTTATATTCAGTTGGAACTTCCTGTGTGTCAGAGTCTGCCCATTGCCGCTTGTCCTATTGCTCAGCCCCACCAAGCAGAGCCTGGCTCCATTCTCTTGGCAATCTCCCTTCAGGTATTTATAGGTACTGATGAGGTCCCCTCTCAGTTGTCTCTTCTGGAGGCTGAACAGGCCCAGCCCCCTCAGCCTTTCCTCTTAACAGACATGCTCCAGCCCCTTAATTGTCTTTGTAGCCCTCTGCTGGATCCCTCCAGGGCCAGGTAAAAAGTCCTGAGTTATACCTGTCAGATTTGGGTATGTTATACTCTGTAATGCTGTCGGGTACTTCAATTATTCAAACAGTTATCTCAGAATCCTGCTCTTAATGACTATTACCTAGTCATTAATGCTTTCCACAAAGTATCTACAAAGTGGAGCAAATTCTGGACCTTTAGCTATAAATTTATTTCAACTTGGGATAGTTTGGATAAGAGTCAGTCTTTAATTTCCTTTATCAAGATATATTGTCAGCAAAACTTGGAAAATACTAATTTGCGTGTCTAAAATAGAATAATGTACAGTCTAAGATGAATGGTTTTGAGTACACCATAAGAAATTATGTAAACAAAGAAGGAAAAATTATTATCGCAAAACACCATTTAATCCATGCCTTAGGGTGAAACAGCAGTTGAAGAGTATATTAGACTAAAGCAAATAATCCGATTGTTCCTTCCATAGCTATTATGTATTTAATACAATAGAAATCCCTGAAAATAAGTTATTTAAAATAAATTAAATGGAAGAAAATAAATAATTTTCCATGTCTGAAATTATTAAAAAATTTTAAATATTCTTAAGCTATCTCATTGCTATATGATATAGCCCTTTTTTTCATGGAACAAAGTAATAATTCTCTTGTGCTCTGTATGCTGAACAAGTTTTAATTGTGATGGAAACAAGATGCCTGTATTGCAAAATGAGTGTGTCTTGTACAGATTTTTACCCTTTTGATGCCTGCTCAGATCCTATCCAAGGCCTTCTAATTCCTCTATGTATGGACAAGTCCTGCTAAAGCCAGGAGGAATTCTCTTTGCAGGAGTTACTCATTCTTGGATCTCAGCTTTTGGGGTTTTTTTACAAATAAGAGCATTATATAGACTGTAAAGTGAGTTCTTAGTCAACAATGAACACTATTTGCCTATTGATTCACCCCAATAAATATAGAGGTCCCAGAGGAAAGCCCCAATGTTTTTGGCACTTGTGTATTGAGAAATAGACCTTGTTCCACAGTGAGAGACAAAAGGTGAGAAGGCAAATAAGCAATGGACTGCTTTATTCAGAGACTTCTATGGAAAATGATGTAACTAAGAAGTTTAGTAGTTTATTGGTTAGATGGCCACATCCAAAGAGCAACAGTGGATGGCTTAGCGTCCGGGTGGAAACCAGTCAAAAGTGCTGTCCCTCAAGGGTGTGTACTGGAACCAATACTGTTTATTGTTTTGATCAGTGACATAGATAGTGGGATCAACTGCACCTGCAGCAAGTATACAGATTATATCAAGCTGAATGCTGTAGTTACCACACTGGAGAGCAGGGATGTCATCCAGAGGGATCTTGACAGGCTTGAGAGGCGGACCCATATGAAACTCATAAAGATCAGCACAACCAAGTGCTGAACATGAGTGGAGGTCATCTCCAGTATCAATACAGAATTAGGTTTGAATGGACTGAGAGCAGTCCTGAGGAGAAGGACTTCAGAATTCTGGTGGATGAAAAATTAAATGTTACCCAGCAATGTGTGCTTGCTTCTCAGAATGCCAACTGTACTCTGGGCTGCATGAAAAATGTCTTGGCCAGCAAGTGGATGGTGGTGATTCTTCCCCTCTGCTCTGCTCTGGCGAGACCCCACCTGAGTACTGCACCCAGCTCTGGTGTTCCCAGCACAGGAAATTCATGGACCTGTTAGAACAGGTCCAGAGGAGGGTAAAAAAAAATATTAGAGGGGTGTAATACCTCTTTTATGATGAAAGACAGAGAGACTTGGGGTCATCCAGCTTGGAGGAGACCTTATTGTGACCTCTCGGTTCTTAAAAGGAGCATCCAGACATTTTACTGAGACCTATAGTGACAGGACAAGGGGCAATGGTTTTAGCCTGAAAGAGGGTATATTTAAAATGGACATAAAGAAGAAGTTTTAATGACAAGAGTGATGAGACACTGGAACAGGTTGCTCAGAATATAGTTGTGTAGTGTAGTAGATTTGTCTTCCTGGAATTGTTCAAGGCCAGGTTGGATGGGGTTTTGAGCAACCTGGTTTAGTGGAAGGTGTCCCTGTCTGTGAATGGGGAGTAGAACTATGTGGTATTTAGAGGTTCCTTCTAATCCAAATAATTCTGTGACTCTATGGAAGGAAGTCCTGACTTGCCATATAGCCTGAATGTTTACTGACCACCTCATTAGATAGTCCAAAATTAGAGTGGACAAAACCTCTTCTTAAGACAAATCTTTTAATTCCTATGAGTCAGGAAAAGGAGTCCCCTTTCTGTGAAGCAAAAACACTATGTCCACATTTAGGAAGGAGAATACTGCAATAGTGGGAGACAGCAACAAAAATAAGACAAANCGGACCCATATGAAACTCATAAAGATCAGCACAACCAAGTGCTGAACATGAGTGGAGGTCATCTCCAGTATCAATACAGAATTAGGTTTGAATGGACTGAGAGCAGTCCTGAGGAGAAGGACTTCAGAATTCTGGTGGATGAAAAATTAAATGTTACCCAGCAATGTGTGCTTGCTTCTCAGAATGCCAACTGTACTCTGGGCTGCATGAAAAATGTCTTGGCCAGCAAGTGGATGGTGGTGATTCTTCCCCTCTGCTCTGCTCTGGCGAGACCCCACCTGAGTACTGCACCCAGCTCTGGTGTTCCCAGCACAGGAAATTCATGGACCTGTTAGAACAGGTCCAGAGGAGGGTAAAAAAAAATATTAGAGGGGTGTAATACCTCTTTTATGATGAAAGACAGAGAGACTTGGGGTCATCCAGCTTGGAGGAGACCTTATTGTGACCTCTCGGTTCTTAAAAGGAGCATCCAGACATTTTACTGAGACCTATAGTGACAGGACAAGGGGCAATGGTTTTAGCCTGAAAGAGGGTATATTTAAAATGGACATAAAGAAGAAGTTTTAATGACAAGAGTGATGAGACACTGGAACAGGTTGCTCAGAATATAGTTGTGTAGTGTAGTAGATTTGTCTTCCTGGAATTGTTCAAGGCCAGGTTGGATGGGGTTTTGAGCAACCTGGTTTAGTGGAAGGTGTCCCTGTCTGTGAATGGGGAGTAGAACTATGTGGTATTTAGAGGTTCCTTCTAATCCAAATAATTCTGTGACTCTATGGAAGGAAGTCCTGACTTGCCATATAGCCTGAATGTTTACTGACCACCTCATTAGATAGTCCAAAATTAGAGTGGACAAAACCTCTTCTTAAGACAAATCTTTTAATTCCTATGAGTCAGGAAAAGGAGTCCCCTTTCTGTGAAGCAAAAACACTATGTCCACATTTAGGAAGGAGAATACTGCAATAGTGGGAGACAGCAACAAAAATAAGACAAAGTAATTAATGTGCCCATTAACCATTCAGGTGCAACTCATAGGTGTCCTTATAATTTTCAATGATACATTAACTTACTCCTCTCCCTTTGTTTTTCTCTTTTGGTGAGACTTGAATTCAAAATGCAATTCCATACTAATTTCACCATTTAACCTTTGTTTAGCCTGAATGACTCTATGTACAGTCAGTGTTGGAAACAGAGGAAAAAAAACCAAACTTGAAATCAATTGTGGAAACTCTCCTGGGTGGATTGAGTCATCATTTTCCCTTTAGAATATGTTTTCCATTTATACAAAGGCAAGAAAAACTGTTACGAATATAATTTAAAAACATATTTAAAAAATGTGTCTTCAAGCCAAGACTGTTGGTTTCTTACAGAGGAATTAATCCCACCTAGCTTTCAATATCTATGGTGCTGATGTCTGCTTTTGAGCTGCCATCAAGGCTCCACTGGTAGTCAATGGAAAGAAGTCAGCACTTTTAGGGTATGATTCATCCACCATATTTTAGGCATACTTAGGATGACATGCAATTCTCCCTAAGTCTTATCACATAAATCTTAATACACTACTGAAGAGGGCTAAGAGACTTATTAGAAATTAATCACAGTGACTATAAACAGAAAGTAGAAAATGCCAATAGTTCAGTGGCTGCAGCAGTAATATAGTTGTGTTTGGAAGGGGTAGTGAAAACTGGTTAGAGATTAAAAAAAAACACTATAAGGATTAGAAGTGCAGAAAAACTCCTCTATCGTAATAGTCTAGAGAACCTCTTTCTATCCAGTTTTGGGGAGAAAGCTTAAAATTTGTCTTGTTCACAAAAGAAAAATAAAATTGCAAGACCTTCCTTTCAGACAGGCTACTATATAAAAATTAAGATACTCTGTCTAGAGCTGAAATCAATTCAGCTCAAGGAAGCCTGGATTTTAAAAGTTTATTTTTGTGGATAATTTAAAACATGGCTAGTACTAGTAAGAGTATAAAATCTATCTTTTTAATACCTATCTGAATTTTGACTGGATAAAGTCCCAAAATTCAGATTTCTTAATCAAGAAAAAGACAAGAATTTGAAATGCTTTTATTTTATTTTGTTTTAGTATAACATGAAATCAAAATTTCTAGTGAAGCCAGTTCAAAACATGAAGACTTTAAATGTGTCTGCCTGAAGCTTCTCTCTTACCTGAATCAAAATCACACCACTCTACAGTGTTTTGTGAAGCAGGTTTTTTTCATCGGAGTGCTTCTTTTGGGGGAATGATTCATCAAAATTTTTTGGATGCAAATCAGATTTAGTAATTGACCACAGGAACAGCTTACTAATGATACAATTGATTCTTCATCACTTTAATTCTTTAAATCTGTTTAGGATATGTTTCTGACATATTCATCATAGGGTAATCAAAAGTTATGGGTTTGTTGTAGGGATGATTAGGTGAAACTGCAGGATCTGAGTTATTCAAAAGGTCAGACTAGATAATCATAACTCTTCTCTGTGACCTCATAGGCTACTCATCTTATGCATTTGGCCTTCTGCATTTGATTTTAAATATGCTTGGCTTCCCTAGGTAGCAATGGATATTATTAAATATATATCCAGGATTTAAAATTCCATTCTCTATGCTGTTACTATTGGTGATCATTTCAGGCAATGTAAACTCATCTGAAATTTCCCTAGAGAGGCTAGTCTAGAAGTAAAGGTTGGCAAAGGGAAGATACAAAACAAGAATCAATGTTTGTATAGATTTTGGGTTTTTTTAAATGACAAAGACCTGCCCTGATAGTGTTAGGGGTTCCTATGCAACTTTGTCCCAGGAATCAGGATTCCCAGTGATTGATCTTTGTCTTACCTATCCTTTTTCAGTCATTGGTAAGTGGTGTCACCTCTAGTAGTTGTTAGGAGAGAGGAAGCAAACTAGCCTTAGGATGTAAAGATGTGCTTCAAGCTACAATTACAAATGTTAGCTTCCCTATGGGTCAGATGTATCCCACATGAACAAAGACCATTTTTCCCTACCTACCGTTCACAAACTTTGGCTCTCAGTCAATAGCAATTCAAATAAAGAGCTGTCAAACAGGGAGAATTGATTCAGAATCCAACTTGGGCAAACAGAGGAAAAGAAGCATGAATGTGAGCTACAGGCTAATTTGACCCATCATCTTCACTTGCATACTTCTTGTTATGCACTTTTCACATATTTACCTTGAAACCCCTTACAAAAAGCAGCCTCGGCAGCCTTGATTTCAAGTTCCTGTCCCTGCCATTTGGTTAACATTCTCTATGTTGCACTGTGATTGCACTTCAGTTTCTTCCCCCACATGCTACTCATCAACCCAATTTATTGACTCATAGAGTTACTAAGGAGATGCTTATCAAGCAGAATAAACACCCCTCTGCTTGCCAACTGGTACTGTGTAAATTGGCTTTGCTTCAGTGTCCAGACATATTTTAACAAACTCTTGACAGTGCCTCAAAATGCTTTGCTTTGTGTCTGGATTTGCCAGCAGAGCACATTTCTAGTGGCACAAAGGGGTCTGTATTTTAAAACCTTTTATTTCAGGCCTAATTTCAATACTTTCAATGCATTTTCATGCTTTATCTTCAACCTACCTCTTTGTAGTCTCTAGGAAAACATTTAGCACAACTTCTTATTATCGTGCTATCCAACATCATTAAATTTGTTCACTGATGCACATATGTAAATGTATTTTGTCACAATGACTGTTACTGGATTGACCTGGCAACTAAGTGTTGCATAAGAGTTGAGCAATTCTGAGTTACTGAAGTGTACAGGCAGCTTAGGGAACCTTTTTACTCTAATATGTCGATGGACAGTTGCTGCAAAGTTTCAGCAGAAGCATTGTGTATATTGATTGTATTGATGCATATTTCATTATCAAACTTGTAAACTCTGAGTACTAAAAGGTCAAATGAGTTATTCCAATGAGCAGTGCACTCTGCCACAGTCTGTATGTACTTTGGGGATCCAACAAGGTTTTTCTGAATATCTCAGTGCCCAAGCTCTGCCATGAAACAAGACATCATTTTGTAATATTGAGGGTCATCTAATGCTTGCATTGTTCCAATAGTTTCATGTTCCATTAGAACACAGTCACTGAATTCTTCACAAATCAGGGCACACAAAGTTCACTGGCACCATCAGGCTGTAGCAAGCCCTTTCCTCTCTTCCTTTTTCTTTCCTTCTTGTAACACAGCTGTTTATACAGAAGAGAGACAATGCTGAGTTTGTTAACAGATGGCAGTTAGCAGTAAGTTATTGTGGAATGGGTCTTGAAATGGCCCGATCTCCTTGACAATGAAAAACCAAAAGGCTCTGTTGCTTTCGAAATCTTGTATTGGGACTAGAAGTAGAGTTTGAAGATGTGCCAATTCCAGACTCATGAAAGCTGCATAGAAAGAAGAGGGCCAATTCCTTAGCTTCTGCTTAAAGCAAAATTAGCTTTGTGAGACAGGATTTGCTTCTACCTATTAACATCAGAATGTTGTACTCTACCAGCATACATTAAAATATCAGTCTTATTGGGAATTGGCATATATTTTCCTGTGCATTGAAACAATGGAATTGACTTGACTTCACCTGTTACTCTAGGCTTCCACTCTCTTAATTCCATTTAGTTTTTGCAATTTCAATCAAGGGATACAGGAGGAAAGATACTAATAATAAATGGTGGTATATAGGAGGCTAATAAAAATCATCACAAAGATTCCAGTGAGAAACAATGGAAAAGTTTCTGTAGAGTTTTCTTTCAACAAAGATTCAGGGAGAAAAGGAGAATGAAGACAGCAAACAATAGGGGTAAAACTATTCAAGCATGGATATATTCTCACTGAGTGGGAGGTGAGCCAGCTGAGCAATAACCCCTCCTCAAATCATAAGTGACTTGATGGATGGAGGGATAGGATTTTGCATTTACTGTAAATGCTCTTCTGGAAATGTTTAGGTTTTTTCCTGAAACAATTTCCTGATGCTGTGGGGCATAGGTTGGTTGTGTAAAATCAGTGAGGTGCTATGCCAGCATGTCAAATAACACTGCAGTGTTCTCCAGTTCCCAGCTGTGGAGTTGAGAAGTGCCAGAGGGCTTGGGAGAGTGTTCCTGACATGGCAGCCAGTGTGTGGGGATGGCCCTGATCCCTCAGTCACAGCATGGGCAGCATACAGACAGAAACTTTGTGCCAATGGTCAGGACAGGCACATTTTCTGTCACAATAAAGGAATACACAGAGGGAAGCAACTGAGCAGGTTTCAGAGGAAACTGCTATTGGTCACAGAGAAAGGAGGAGTACATTTGAGCAACTGAAATTGCAAGATAATAAGGATCAGGACTTACACAAAGTTTATTGGGCCTGTAATATAATAACCTGTATTTTGATTGGACAATTTTTGAGCAAAAAAAGGCTACTGTTGTAGCAGGATGCCACACTCGGGTCCATATGTAGGAGGATCGGACCCGCAGAAGGAACGAGGCAGGCAGCAGCAGTTGAAGGGAAAGCTAATGATCTTTATTCTAAATTCTTCTTCTACATTCTCTTTTTCCTCATCCGACTCCATCTTATATACAGTTTGTACAGAGGCCAAGAGATTGGTCATTTAGGTCACCACCTCTTTAACCTGGATGGTGAATACCATCATCAATCAATTCTCCTCTCAGAGGAGAAATATGAAAAACAATCTCTAAAAATATACATTGTTTGTGTTGAAGCTGCTTGAGAATCTGCGTGCAAGATTCCAAACAAAGAAAACCAAGAAAGCTGAGGGCAACACTACTGTAATTGTATAAAGATGTAATGAGAAAAAAACTTGGGAAATTTTCTTAAAAATATATTCTATGCCTTGGGACATGAGAGCATCATTCAAACTATAATAAATAATGACAGGAATATAGATACCAATAAATATGTATTAAAATGTCTTTAATGAACAATTCGATACTTATTTGTGTTTTACCCAGTAATTCATTGTGAGAAATGCAGATTTCTAAAGGTAGAGATGACTTTACTGAATCAGACCCTTAGTCCTTCCACATCCCCCCACCCTCTATATGGCAGAATAACATGTTGGTAATCTTAATATTCAGTCTGGCAGCTAAAAGCTTCCACTGTGGAACAAACTTATGAGGAAGGCCAAGGGAAACTTCTGTCATCCCATTCATTCTCACACTCTTCCCTTCCCACCCTCTCTTCTGTTCCCTCAGGTGCAAAGATTGGAGAGGCTGGTTACTCAGAAGGTGCACTATGGCACCATGATGCAGTCATGGCCCACTCATCACCCAATGCAAAGACCCTTCCTCACAACACAAAGAACTTGAAGGCACTCTCTGTAGGGGCTGTCAGAGCTGCATCATCGCATGCCACCAGCTTTGTGAGTGCTCTTCTCTTTGAGATTCAAAACCCTCATACACTGAAGGGCACTCTCATGACATTCATCCACTTCTCTCTCTGCTATCTATTCTTGTTTACCACAGTACATTTGTTCCTATCAACTGCTCCTGTCCCTGTGTGTTTAACATTTGAACTGATCTTTTCCAGCCTGCACAACTTTCCACAAGTCCATTTGCTATCAGGAAATAATGCATCAATCAATCAATAGTCAATCATTTTTGTTAACCTGATAAGTGTGGTGCTTTATAAGCCTCTAAGCATTTATTTACTTTCCAATGCAGTGAAATAAAGAGGGTAAATTAGACTCAAACAGTTCAAAGCAGTTCTTGTCAGAGTACAAACCTTGTCAAGGTCAGCAAGGGTTTCAATGCTGGAAAAGGAGTAGGGGTAGGGGCTCTGTAATACTAACAGCTGGGAACAGCAGCAGGATTTTGCAATCATGTTCTCCAGTATCTTATGCAGGAACCATGTCCTTCACTGAACAATTTAAGTGATGGACTGGCTAGTATTTCTTTACTCCACCAAACAAATACACACTTTACTTTTTGTCCTTTATCATATCATGACTCCTTGAAGTCTTATTTCATGCATCCTCAAATTTTATTCTCAAAATCACTTATCACCTTTCAAAAACGTAGCTTTAGATCTTGTTCTGTTTACAAAGGTGCTGGTTTTACCCATGTGCCTATCAGTGGTACAGGAATTCAGTGGTGCTCGCTTTACCCTGGGTTGAACACAGAGAGACTCAGACCTAGAGGCCACAAAATGTCTGGCAAAGTATCTGCTCATGAAAGCAATTTGTTATAATATCATACAGAATAAATCATGGCTGACATATCTGCTGGAGCTATTTTTAAAGGAAATAATTCATAAAGCTGAGAGGTGTGAAGCAGTGAACATAATCTACATTGACTGGGGGGGAAAAAAATGCTGTACCTCAGAGGAGACAGAAACAAGGGGTTAGCAACAAGCTCAGAGAGCATTGTCTGGTGAGGATAAAGATCTGTCTGAAGGGCTTTGTGCTGGTGGTATCACTGCTGTGGGAGGAAACAGCTCAGCAAGATGATAAATGGAGAATTATACAGCTTTATTTTTCTCCCTACTTACAAATGACTTAATCATGCTGACAGGATCTCCACTAATTTCCACCATATATAGAGTACCTTCTACAGGAGCCAAGCAAGTGTCACTCTAATAACTCAGCTTTTCCCATGCATTATATTCTTGTGTGTCATTGGTATAGATTGCTGTGGGAAACATTTGGCAATTTGGAATTGTATTTTGAAAAATAAAACGAAAGAAAAAGACAAAAAGACAAAGAAAAAGACTAATTTTGAAATTGAGATAGGTTTTATGCTGAAAAGCCAAATGTAGCAGATAGGGCTTGATGTTCTCTGTAAATACAGATGAGCAGGGAGATGTGGGTTGGAGGAGCAATTAAAATTCAGATGGCAAAAGAGCAGCTACAGCTATCATTTAAATCAGCATGAGCAGCACCTAGATAGGTGAGGGTGGAAATGGATCACTGGAGCAGAATCTTTTTTCTCTCCCACTGCTAGAGACCAAGAAAAGTCAGTTTTTATTTTTTATAAATTTGGAAAGGGAAGAAATATACTCAGTGAGGAACTGTCTGGGTATTACTTGAGTGTCACAGAGATCAAAGACAAATTGGTGCAGAATGCTGCTCATACAACAAGAGGAAAAACAGAAATGAAAAGAAATTACTTCTCATCAAAGGATGTAAGTGAACATTCTGGATTATATGTTCCTCTAGGGAAAAATCCCAAACTCAGACACATTGTCATGCCTAGTTAGGGCCAACTGAGTGTCACAGGGACTCTACAAAGGCAGAAGAGGGCACAAAGAAATATGCAGAAATTATGACAGGGCTGAAAGGGATGAATCACAAATGGAAGCTGAAACAGCTGTCACTACAATAGATTCATGCATTGTGTCATGGCTTAATGTCAGAAAGTAATAAGAACAAAATTATAAAATACCAATGGAGCACTGCAAATGAGTTAAACAATTCAGAAAATGGTTTTAAAAGCTCTTACATTACTAATAAAAATACCTTAACAGATGCACAAATGCATCTTGGGATGAATGCATTATACGTTATAGATTCAGGGCTGCCATTATAACTCTCATAATCACTTTTTCACTTGGTCATGTGTTGTATGTCTGTGACTTCTTGGCAAGATATTCCAGTGAGAGGAACTTGCAATTTTAGCTAACCTTTTCTTTTTGGAAAGCTTGGCTGCTGGCTTTGCTCTTTCCATGCTTCAGAACCTCTGCAATGCAAGTTTTCAATAGCATATGCTGCAAAATGCTTTCAAAAGAGAAATGTTTCAGTACCTAAGATACAATATTGAGACCATAACTGACAAAAGATGTCAGCCCTATGATCTTATTTTAAACAGCATAAAACCCAGCACTACTAATAGCATAATTATCAGAATCTGATGAACCGCAGAACACAATAAAACTTCCAGCACTTCTGAGAAGTTTCCTCTGCTTTTAAAGTATTCCTGATTGTCCAGGTGTTGCCCTCAGCTTCCTTGGTTTTCTTTGTTTGGAATCTTGCACGCAGATTCTCAAGCAGCTTCAACACAAACAATGTATATTTTTAGAGATTGTTTTTCATATTTCTCCTCTGAGAGGAGAATTGATTGATGATGGTATTCACCATCCAGGTTAAAGAGGTGATGACCTAAATGACCAATCTCTTGGCCTCTGTACAAACTGTATATAAGATGGAGTTGGATTGTTGAGAGAGGAATGGAAAAGAGAATGAAGAAGAAGATTGTAGAATAAAGTATCATTAGCTTTCCCTTCAACTGCTGCTGCCTGCCTCGTTTCTTCTGCGGGTCCGATCCTCCTACATATAGACCCGAGTGTGGCATCTTGCCACATCCAGGGTAGAAACTGGCATCTCCCTCTGGCAACATCGTTAATCCTGTTCAGTGAGGACACAACACAACACAAGTGATAACCAAAATACATAGGACAAACCTCCACATCCCATTTAAAGTTGAGCTTCAAGACATCAGCAGAAGTGAGTAAAGGAACACAGAATTAGTGGAAAACATATGTTTGCAGGCATGTGACCATGAGTCCTGCACTGCAGCCAAAAGCATTGCTAACTAAGCTTAGGCATATGTTTTGACAGCACCGGGAGAAAAGACTACAGAGAATAAGATGACTTATCTGTCTGTGATCTCATGGGGAGATTTGATAGTTTCTCACAACCAGCATTTTCAACAACATTGTAATATATTCTAGCATTTCAAACACTGCAATGTGGGGACCTCCTGGTATATGGCTTGGATATAATGATGCAACACTTTTTATTGACCCATTTTAGTAGTGTCCAATTAAGCTAAAGAAGAAACGAAACATACCTTTTTTAATATGATAGTATTTCCCATATTACTTCTGATGTCTAATTAATCCATCATTACCTGGGTATAGGGATAAGCAAAACATGTAGAAATCAATCAGGGTGAGCAACCTACCATGTTTGCATGAGAGTCAGAAAGAGGTTGATCACATAGTTAAACAAATTTTAAAAGGTAAACACTGCTCAAAAGTCAAATACTGTTCAATTTTAAAACAGTTAAAATGAACAACTACCCATCTTGCCCCATTTTTTGTAGAAAATTAAGGACTTAATAGAGAGGGTAGCAAAATTTTCCTGGAAAATACATTAATTCTGGTGCTATGTGAACTAGCAGTGTCTTGACATGCTTGGTAAATTCAGACGGTGGAATTAATTTCATCTAATGTGCAATGTCAGCTGTAAGCTGGCCCTTTGAGTTGTTCTTTATGGTCAATGGGGGAAAAAAAGCAATTTTAGGACATGACTGATGCGATGGCTTTAAGACATCTGCATTCAGAGGGGATGAACTGAACCACAGAAGTATTCATTATCTATAAACGGGGCCCAGACACTAAACCAGAAGTAAACATCTCCTTTAGAAACAGATTTCCTGTCCTTCCTGCCTCATATGAGACAAGAACATCTCATAAAGTTCCAAGGTACTGAAAAAGTTCTTTGGAATAGAGTATCCATAAAATAACAAGTCAATAACATTGTCAGATGTATCTCAAACTGTTTTCAGGTTAGGCAAATATTCCACTTTTATGAAAGAAGTGTGACAAAATCCAGCTAGGGTGGTCGTGGGAAGGTCAGCACCAGAGGCAGAAACAGAAGCCAAGTCTCCTGCCTTCCCATGTGCTTTTTCAGCTCAACAAACCTGCCCTTAATTTCTGTCTTCCACTTATGAGATTTATCTTTATAGCTCTAGTTAATCTATCTGAACTTTCCTGAATGTCTCCATAGGCAGTCTCTGAGGGAACATTATCTGCCTTCCCTGCTGATGTTTAGAGCTGTAGATACAATTGCGTCACTTCTTTTCACCTTGGAAGGCATCACCATCTCCCACATACCTGCTTTTAGGGCCATTTTGGGAGTTGTCCCACCTACTCCTATCTGCAGCAGAAGCTCAGCTAGAGTCTGCCAAGAACATCCACATCCACAGGGCTGGTTACATCATCAGAGTCTGGTCTTCTTCTGAAACACAAAACTGGACACTAGAGACCATCTGAAAGAGGGAAGATATTAAAAAAAAAAAAAAAAAAAAGACTGAATGACGAAGTTTTTTCTGGCCAAGACATAGAATGACAAGTTTCAGAAAACTTTCAAAGGCTTATCAAGGTTGCTGACTTGTAAATCTCTATTCACAAACATGGTATTTAGGTCAAAAAACCTCGAGAAACAGAATGCATCATTTTATCTGAAATTTACACAGTTTTGTGATTAGATGAGCCTTTCGTAATTAGAAGCCTTGACACAGATCTGAAGCAGTTCTCCGAAGCATACAGCTTCAGGAGCTGAGCCAAAGAGATTCTGGGGATTTAAAGGATATACCAATTTTAACAAATTTTGTTCTGCTGGATAGATATGTAAACTCCACTAAATTCAGCAGGTTCCAACAAAGGTGTGCAGTAGACATGCACATATGGGTAAGATATTTTAATTCTGCTCCCCAAAGCCATTTACTTATCAGAGGGGTGGGGTCAGTAGTGTCAAGACAGGCAGCTAGTGTATACCCCAGTGCCCAAAATGGGAGGATTTCAGTAGAAAAATCACAGAATGACAGAAGGCTCTGAGTTGGAGGGGACCCGCAAGGATCATCAAGGTCCAGCTCTTAAGTCAATGGCCCATACAGGATCAAACCCACAATCTTAGTGTGATTAACATCATGCTCTGACTAACAGAGCCAATCTCAGTTCAGATGAGTCCACTGGAGACTCCTGCCCTCCTGGGGCAGCGGCTGTAGGCTTGCAGAGCACCCCACAGCACCTCACCTGGCACAAGAAGTCTGTTTGGGTGAATGCATCCCCTGTGAAAGGCACTCCACTGATCTGAGTGGGTATTGTGAGACATCTGTCACACCCATAGTGACCCACATGCAAAGTAAGAAGAGAGGTTGGGAGTATCAGATGAAAGAAGAATGTTTTTTTAAAAAATATACAGTGAAGGTAAGGGGTAAGATCTGTACTTCTCAAGAAAAGGGGTTTTTCACAGATTTCTAAAGACAGGGAATGGCTTTTGCCATTATCATTCCAAATTAACAAGACAGAGGCAAAGCAAAACATGCTCCCAATCTTTACTGGTGCATTTATAAACAAAAGGTAATTCCATTTATGGGTTTGTGCATTTTTCCCTTCAGAATTGTCAAGAATGCTATTACGTCCAGACCTGGACACAGTCAGCTCGAGTGGTTTTGTAAAGCAAATAAAAAGCAAATTCAGTTCAGCATCATGTCAGTTTGACACATATAAATACCAGTTCCAGCAGGGCTTAATTACCGTTAGGTGGTATGAATCTGAATCTAACTGATCCTTTCTTAAACCAGCTAATCAATCCTGCCAATTGTTTCTGTCTTTAAAATTGTGCTTGAATTGTTGTGGAAAGAACAAAAACCTCAATTACTCTGTTTCTATAAATAAACATTATACCTAATGTGGTAAGCAGTAAACCTGATTATCCTGCACAGTCCAGGTCTTTCAGAGAAGCTTCACACATTATAGATCTAGAAGGACACTGCTGTTAGCTCTTTCATCCTGCATAAACAATCCAATGAGTTTGAACAATTGATTTGAGCAAGCTGAGCAACACATTTTGTTGATCTAGTTTTTCTTTCCACAACTCATGCTTAACTCACAGATGTATAAATACATTTTTTTCTCAACCCAAAAGCATTAATAGCCATAATGATGATGAAGAAGTAAGGTCTGGTTCTATACTGTTCTGATTCTTATTATGATCATTTCATTTTATGAAAGAGAAAGGGTAGAAGTGAAGGAAGGCAAGGAAATGCTGCTTGTAGCACAAGCAGCATTTTAGAGTTAATTTGGTGTAAGAATGTTTTATATTCTCAGACACAAAAGATGATCTAAGGGGCACACAGTGTACAGTCAGTCTGGAATGTCTGGAGAAAGGAACCCTAAAGGGCAGACAAGAAATGCAACAGTGACCTAAGGAAGCACGAGGACTTGGCAAAGCAGCTGCCTCAGGCCAGCTCTCTTTTGTGAGGGGCACTGCTTGGACACTGCCTCATTAGCAAGGCAATAGGAGACAGAAAAAACGAACACACACACAATGATTGCAGTGAAGGAAACACAAATTTCATTTGCTACTTACTGACCATATATCTTCTGCTCAGCTTCAGTGAGTAATTTTGGCAGTCGTGGAAGTGGGAAAGGGAAGGGACATGACAATAACAAGAATACAACAAGAGAGGAAGCAGATGCCACTCCCTCCTTCGCAGTTTATGACCAGTTACAGATATCCATAGACTCCATGAGGCAATTAAAGACTTATGCTTCAGTGCCCAATTAATATTCACTTGACATCATCAGTTTACCAACATCTCAGAGAAACAGCCCTGTTGTCCTAAGTCTGAAGTAATTGCATTACAACATGGCAGTAGGGAAAAAAAAAAAAAAATGAATCCCAACAACAACAAAAAAACCCCCCAAACCAACCCAACCCAAACGAAAAACAGAACTGAAAATCAGAGCTTTCTTGATTCAGAGGGATATTTTTCCTCAGCATCTTTAAAAATCCTGAAACACTGGAAAGCATAAAGATTCTGTTTAGTAGTGGACATTAGGAATATTTCTATAATGTATTTTGAAAACAAAACAAAAACATTTTAAGCAGCAGAGACAGACTTCAACTGACTCACTGTAGCCTAACTAGTCAAAACTTCCAGGTATATTCTGGAGGTGCTGATCTGGGAGAGACAAATCCTACATAAATCACATTATAATTTGTTTAAGAATTTATTGATTTACATTTGATTAAGAGAAGGTCATTAGACCAAATATTAGTCCATACTCAACAAGCTTCCTCATAAGTGACATGTAACATTTCCTCCTAATACTGGGAAATGAGACAAAAGCAGCAATGGCTATGGATTAATTAGACTGTAACTCCAAATTGTTTCCCATTTGGAAGCGTCCCCTGGTCCACCTGCTCATGTCTATCTCTGTGCTGAGTCTGGAGGGGCTAAGCTGAAGTAAGATTCCTGCTGCAGGCACCTCCGCCAGGCATCGAGTGATGGACAGAACCAATCTGGGATGCAGAACTCAGAGAATTTGCAGGGCATTTTAGTGTGGGCAAGAGAGAACAGCATCTATTCCCATCCTGTCTCACTGTGGATGAATCTCCTCACAGACAAGCCCTCAGTCCCACTTTCACTAAAACCTGAAGTTTAGCACCCAGTATATGAAGTCTTTTATTTATTCAAGCCACAATTAACCACTCTGGGATTCCTGGAAGGGCTAGAGCTGCTTATTATTTACTAATAAGTGGGCTACCAATGTTCTCATGTTGCCTGGGTTACAGTTAGGTAACTGTTAATGCAAGGTACTGCCAGGTTGCTGTTATTGCCAAAAACAGTCCTCCGTTTGAAAAAACAGAGCCTCTCAGTGCCTAGCTCCTGTTTAGCCCAGTAAGGTAGTATGAATAGGTCACGTCAGCTCAAGCAGGAAAATCACTGATAGGTCTAACTTAGTGAAAAACTCAGACAAATTCAGGTTGTCTCTTTAGCATTTCTTTAGTATGGTTGACTTAGGGTATCTTTCAGCTGACGCTCACAGCTGAGTGCTTCAATCAATGCCTATTAAAACAAGGCATCAGAAAATGTAAAAAAGTCAGAGGGTCAAAGTGAGGGGACATAAGAGTGGTGCAACTGGGAGAACAAAACTTAAAGAGCAAGGTAGTCCATGGCAGAGGTGACTAGAGCACATTCCTTGGATTGGTTTACATTTCATCTGATGAATGTCTAACAAAAAATGCATAATGCATCCAGGAAAAGTGGCATTCTGGGAATCAATGGATTTTGAGGGGGAGTTAGTTACTAAGCTACAGGTATATGCCTCCCGTGCTCTTGAGCTATTTTTTTGACCCCCCCCAAATTTTTCATTATCTCTTGTGAAGTGTCAGGGATTTCACATGAGCTGTGGAAGTGAGCTCCTCACTCTCCCCTTACCTTGTCTCTCTCCCCCACTTCTATGTAGTTTACAAGCTTGTTGGTGTAGGTCAGTCACTGTTCTGGCAAAAGAGGGACATGGGTGGCAGTGTAGACATTTAAATAAAAACTGAGTACTACTTCTGTTGAAAAATTTGTAAGGAAAGGCTGAAGCAGTTATCTCTACCTAAAGGCTGAAGGAGGAATCTTTATAAAAGCTCTTGGTAACATAATGTTGCAGGGCCATTACTAAATCCATGAGAGAGGTAAGATTTCAGTTCAGCCTTTCTTGCACCCAATGTATTTAGATAGACTATGAGAAGTCTGGTGGAGAAAATGAAGCCTTCAGAGAAGAAAGTTCTCCATAATGTATTTCCAAAAAGAAAAAAAGACTATTTTCTTGTCTCTCTCCTTGTGAATTTGTTTGTAAAGCAGAGGAGTTATGGAGGAAAAGATCAAAAACAGCTTTACCTGGCAACCTTTCTTGCTTTCTAGTGAGGCATTGTGATGGATGCTTTGTTGTACCCAAAGGTGTTACACAGAAGCAGATATTTTTATGTGGTTTAAAGAAGATAAAAACCAAACAACTCCAGGAACCATAGAAAATCGCACAGAAAATGTGGACACAGAGGGCTGACCTAGAAAGGAACCAAGCACCTAAGTCGTTGCATATCATTTGCTATGCATACAAGATCATCACCCTCTCTCCTCAGTGCTTACAGGTTTCCAGAGTAAGTCATCAAGTTAGCTTCCAAAGGAGAAGGTGAAAGACGTAAACTTTCCCTTTCATAAGGATGGGCACCTAAGGAGATTTTGGAGAGAACATTTAAGACACTTTCTTTCCAGTTTTAGGAATTCTAAGAAAATGAGGAGTGGGTGAGGGTTGTGTGTAGTGGGGGAAGAGAAAACACAAAATTTTTCAAGTAGTATGTCTCCTCTGGAAATTGAAAAGGGAAGAAATTTCTTGGGAGTTTTAGCTTATTTAAATTGGGTGCTGGTTTTGACTGGTTAATTTTCTTCATGGCAGCCAAGATGGGGCTGTGGTTTGGATTTGTGCTGAAAACAGGGATGATAACACAGGGGTGCTTTTCTTAGTGCTGAGCAGTGCTTACACGGAGTCAAGGCCTTTTTTCCCTCACCTTCCACCTCTTCAGCAGTGAGGTTGGGGGTGCAGAAGGAGTTGGGAGGGGACACAGTCAGGACAGCCGACAACAACTGACCCAAGGGATACTCCAGACCATGTGGTATCATGCTTAACCTATGAAGCTGGGGGAATAAGAAGGGAGGGGAATACATTTTAAGTGGTGGTGTTTCTCTTCCCAACCCACTTTTATGCATTATGGAGCCTTGCATTCGTGGGGATGGCTGAACACCTTTCTGCCCATGGGAAGAGGGGTTTTGCTTGACTTGTGTTAGTGGCTTTTGCTTTACTCATTGGAGTGTCCTTATCTCAACCCATAAGTTTTCTCACTCTTACTCATCTGATTCTCTACCCCATTCTGCTGGCAGGAGACTGAGCGAGCGGATGCATGGTGCTTGGTTGCTGGCTGGGGTTAAACCAAAACAATTGTCATTGGTTTCAAGGGAATTACAGTAATTAACATGAGGCTCAGAATTTGCTTCATTCATACTTATTTGAGGAGATTTATAGTCAGATAAGCATCCAGATAATATGTTTTTTGCTTGTTTGGGTTTTTTTTCCCATAACATTGGGTTTCCCAATTCTTTGTTTTCTTTTTCACAAAGAAATCTAAACTAAGTTATTCCTCCTTGAAGAACAGCTGAAGAGCAAGAGGAGGAACAAACTGGCAGCATTTGTCTGTGCTCATCTTCCTTTATTATCGCTTGAGTCCCTGTTTTCTGTGTCATCTTCCATTTTGGTTTTTGGGGAACACCCTGAGTTTTCAAAAAAAACCATTGATTATGACTACAGTACCAGAGTTTGGTCAGAAAAGCCATGCAAGTATGAGTCTTGATCTAAGGCTGAATTTCCTAACGTTTGTGAGGTAGTTCTGGGTGATGCCAATGCAACAGCTCATAAAAAGCTCCTCAATATCTCGCCACTTCCAACTCCTAAGCAAAAAGTTAAGAAAGGTTGAATGTTAGTGACCTTCTAAATTTTTATTCCCATCAAAAAAGATTTGGCATCATGCAACAGACATTTTGAAACATGAAGCAGAGCCCGACATAATTCTCTCAATGAATTGCAACTTTTAAAGGTTTTAATATTTAACACTTCAAAAAGATTGTTGAGCTCAAGTAATCCATTTAAGAAGTGCACGCAACATGACTTTGAGTTCGAGTTCCTTTTCAGCAGGTCTTTTAGGAAAAAAAAGAACTTATGAAATCCATTACCTGAGCCTTAGTCTATGCTTTTTTCTGACAATCTGAGCATGGTTTTCAACGTGTAGCTGTGAATGTACTGATGCTCTCTGTTCTCTTACTTTCCAAGAGGAAATCGGCATTATACATGTCACAACGCAGTGTGCCATCATTTAAATCTTAAAAACTGTAAACTGCTTACCCACTTAGGTTTAAACCATTGGCTGGCCATGCATAATTGATGCACTAAATGGATGAAGAGCAACCTGCATGGAGAAAACATTTAAAATAAATTAAAACTCAGGTTAAATCAGAAAAGAAGACCAGTAAATATTAGCATAGTTACATTAAATGTATAGTGAAATTCACAACTGTAAACAATTACTCACTGACAACTTGCTTGTGTACTTAATCAAACTGAAAAATCAGAGATGAAAGAATACAACCAAGTACACAGTGAGGTATCAATAGTCTATATTGCTACAAAACCACACATGAACATTTTGAGTATGCAAAAACTTTTGTTTACACTTATAAAAAATTTCTCCCTATGCATGTAAAAACAACTAACATTCCTTACAAATCTTTCCATTGTGTATAAAGATATTTTTAGAATGGTGAATGCCAGAATGACAAAACACAGAGAAAGAACTACTGGGAGTTGCTTGGGATATCCAACTCTCACTGAAAATGGCAAGCATCTCAGTTTCCAGCATGTACTGGTAAACCACCAATTTAAGTCAGAATCCCTCTGCAAACAACAGGATCAAAGTGGTCCTTTTTGAGGACACTTCATGCTGTCCTACAGCTGGTGTCATCATTTGATGGAGGGAAAGAAAAGCTAGACAGTGAAAATGCATTACATCACCTCAGGATGTTTGAGGGGAAAGGCTTGCTAGTCTTGAGAAGTGCAGCAGCAAAAAGTAAGCAAGAGACAAAATATCAGAGGATGTGTGGCAGATTATGGGTGTGAGAAGAATGTGGGATGAGTAGAAGGATGAGATCAAAGAATGTGAATGGAGATGGCAGAGGGAGGTTTCTTGATGGGGAGAATATGAAATCCTTTTGCACCAAAGAGAAAACAGGAGTCAAAGGCATGATTTTTTATAGAAAGATGAAGACTAAATGATTTTACATATATATATATAATCTTCCTTTCTTGGAATATTCTCAGTACGGTTGAGAAAAATCTTTGTCACAAAATGTGTGAATGTTAAAAATAAAAACTGATAGAAAATTCCAATAGCACATGTTTGCAAGGTTCCCTTCCTACTGCTTAAATGGAGGAATAAAATGTGCAAGGGTTAGGGATTTGGAATAAAACTGAGATGAAGACTAACCTAAGTGACTCTGTTTTCACATGTTACCAGAATAAGTCTTTGGTTGTTTTTCCACAAAATTTAGAATTATGGCCACACTGGATTCACTGGTGCATTAAAGGACTTTTACAAGTGTACTGTGTTGCCTTCAGTGATGCTTTCCATCTCATACATCTCTTCTTTCCATGTTACTTAAAACCAGGGTTACCCTATTTATAAAAGAGAGTTGGGTCGTAGCAAACATAGAGGTCCAACCAGTATGGTCATCACTGCGTTTCTCCTTTATTCGATCTAAAATGGCAGTTTATATACATTTCTATATAGTTTACAAAACTGATAGCTCTTTCATTGGCACACAGCAGAGAGAAGAATGCAAACACACATTGTTGAACTTACATTTAAGGTAGCTATCAAACACTTACTAACAATTCTGTACAATGACCTTCACCAACCCCATTATCTTTCCCAGACACCTTAACATAATTTCTAACTGCGCCACAACTTCTCTAACTAATTTCAACTGCGTCAGAGGCTTCAGGCCTCAGTCCAGGCCTCAGCAAGGCCTCAACCAGGCCTCAGCTAGGGTAGTTCAAGGCCTAGGTACACATCATGTCCACCTTCCTTGAGGAATTCTGTAACAGTTACTTTTCTCTTTTTTTTTCTGGTGCTGGATAGTGGTAAAAAACCTCTAGCTATAACCCCCAGCAGTTGCTTTGTAACTACTGTTTCGCTCAGAGGGGCCATATATTTAATCCCTGGTCCATAAGTTTTTCTGGTTTAACTGCAGTAATAGACATGTCATCTGTTTTTAGCACTTCCAGCTTCGAGGAAGTAGGCCAGGGACATGGGGGTGTTGAAGAATAAAAAAAAGGAATCCATGCTAAATCGCTAATTACCTGTCACTGTATTTTTTTTCAGCTTATATAAAAATGTGGTGGTATTCCCAAATAATTCATAATGCCTTAGGCCAACAAGCTAGCTCTGCAATATTTTGGAAAATTGAAACTGATGAAGTGGAAGACTGGAGATGTTTATTTTGAAATAACAATGTTAAAGTAAAATGCCAAAAGACAAAGGAAAAACACTAGGGATTTTGAAAGAAGTGAAGAGAAGAAAATCATGGTCCAGAATACTGAGAGTAATAAACATTGTAGGAAACAATTTAATTTTATTTTAAATTACTCTTAAGAAACAAATTAAACAACCAAGGATCCTGTTGGGTTGTTGTTGCCTGGCCTGGATGCATATTTGGCTGTCATAAATTCCTTTAAATAATTCTGTTTTGTACTGGAAGACATTTCTTGGCTAGGTCTAAGTCAGCCCCAAACATTAAAACTCAGCAGGACAAATTCTGTCCTTAGGTACATGCTTGAACGTCTTTTCAACAGAGATTTTATTTTTTGTTATTGTAATAAAAAGTTTCAGAATGATAATTTTTTCTTATTTCTTTCCCAGTAAGTCTAAGAAAAAAGAGGAGGAAAGGACAGGATTCCTTCAATGTGAGGGGGTACTACAATGAGGCAAGAGGAGGGAGCAAAATGATCTCTCTTCCCATTGTCCCTGCATTTATCAGATGACAAGAGCTAGTTACAGGGGTGCACTTCTACCCCGTAACTTACCTCTGCATGAGTCACTGCTAGAATCAAATATGGAGGATTTCATAGTTTTCCTTAAAAATATCCCTACATCTAAAATTAAACTGGAGCCAGAGGGCCAGAGAAGAGAAAGGATAAGAATCTTCTGCCACATACTTCAAAGGGGTGTAGGAGGAACTCCCCTAATCATCTAGCTTTCTGTTTCCCTCTCTGGTTTCTTTGGCAAGAACAGAAGCCCAAAATTCTTTGTATTGGGTATTACCATCTTGTTTTAAGGGGGATGACATTCAGTAAAACTAGGACAATTCTAACCCAAGATACTAAAGTGGTTTTATATGTGACTTTAATGGTTGGGCTTAAATAAACACACAAAAGGAACATTGGTCAAACTCTCGAACTCCACAACAATACCAGTATTTCAGCATTTGAATGGGAGTTTCCTGCATGACTTAATGAACACTCTAATCTTGAGATTTAAAACAGGAAAAATTCTTCCATAATCTGCTCGCATGGGAAATGGTGAGAGGTAATTTGCTGGATCAGCATTGAAAGTGACAAATTTTCTAGCACAGAACAGAATCCTTTCCTTTAGTGTGTGTGTGTGTCAGTCGTGTGGTTAGTAAATAATACATGAAGAAGAATCAGAGTTATGGTTAAAATTGCACCCTGTTATAAAAATAGAGCTGTCAAGCTGGAATGCTGAGACTGGCAGGGGGAGGGCATTTGCAGAAGAGAAGTAGATGATTTTTGAGCAGTTGGAAGATGTTTTGAGACAAAAAGGTGAAAACTTAACAGTTGTGGGCAAGAGCAATGATAGTGTGAAATTAATTTGTTAGAGTCACTGCGGTTACAAGCTCTGGTATAGTCGTTACATTCAGCTGTGACGAATGAGGATAATGCAACAGTTGAGACCTCGGTGTTTTCTTGTAGCTGAAGCTGGGTATCAGTATGAATTATTGGCCCCAAAAGTGCATTTTTGGTATACAATTTCCTGAGCTGTAGTCAAAGCCTCAGCAATAAGTAAATAACTATTCCATCAGAATAATGACAAATTACATTGTTAATACACTCCAAGACTATTCACCTTCATGTCTGTTTTTAATCCTACTAAAATTGATATTTCCAGGAAAAAACAGCAAGAGCAATTCTTTCTTTGGTGTGTAGTTCTGTTTTTGTAGTGAGAAAGGCTGATAGGCACCGAGTGGGCTGCTGGCAGAGTGAGAAGAGGGCTATCTCATGCATAGCTATGGGAACATGCCAGTATTCTTGCTCTGAAGATACTCCTTTTTGGTGAGTCTTGAGAAAGTCGCAAGTACCTGCTACTTGCGCATTACATACTGTGCAACTAAAGAAAGCAATTAGTACTCAAGGGCTCCAAACCATTGATATCCGTAGTTAGTTCACTGTTGTTTTGGGTGACTGTTGCAGAGTCAAACAGTACTGCAACTGCTGGAGCAGAGCTTCAAGCTTCCTTCTTCCTGAAAGTAAAAGTTAGACAGTGTTTTTTCAGGAGGGAAGATCTGTGTAACTGATAGTTCTCAACCGCCCTCTTGGTTGTGTGAAGTTCCTTTGGGTGATATCCTTCACCAAAGCTCAAAACTAATGAGATATACCTAAAGTTATTGGATATTTCATTCATGCTTCTTAAACAAATGAAAAAGAATACTCATTTGAAATTAATGTTGGAAGGTAAAATATTCTGAAGTGTCCTTGAGGCAGATAACATCCTTATTTGCCCAGTGGTGAGAATTTATGGAGGGGGCTGCAAATTTCCTTTTCCCCATTCCACATTTTTCCAGCATTTTCCCAAACTAAAAATGATGACACTGGTATCTCAGTTCATAGAAAAATATTCTGTCCAATGTATAAAATTTCCATGAACATAATCACAGTTTCTCTTTAAAGCTGAAATATCCCAGGTGGATTTGATTGAGACCAAGAAAGAAAGCTGGCTTGCTTGTTTTATGTCAAGTTTCTCCAAATTTTCCACAAAACAGCTTATAAATGAAATTGTAGTAAATTTCTGAGTAAACTGAACAAGGATTTAGGATCTAGCTATTTTCTTTGGAGGTTACAAGTCAGATAAGTACAAGGATTGGTCTGAACACAAAAATGATTTAATGACATTGTGTGACCTGTGGTGGATTACAGCTTCCATTCTCTACCTGGGACAGTGTGTGGCAGGATTTTTCCAAAGAAGTTTTGAGTGCTTAGTGAATCAGAACTTGCAGATAGTGCTCCAAAATCATCAGTGTCCTGATGTTTACAAAACTGACTATTTCTAAGGTACTAAAAAACCACTGATATTGTATTACAGTGAAATGAGAATCTCCTCCTGGGACTATCACTTTTCACTTTTGATTATTCATGCTGCAAAACAAACTTTGAGACAAATGAATGAGCAAAAATTTGAGGGCACTTTACATCACTTGTAAATACCTGTCTCCTGAAAGAAATCCACTGTGAAGGAGCTCCATGGTTTGAAAACACAATCAGCTTTTCATTCAAATGGCCTCATTCTTACCTGTATCATAACAAAAGCATTGTTTTTCTTATATGCAGTGGCACAGCAAGAGAACCTAACAGTTTTAAAACTAATTTTATTTAGCTGTTTCCTTATTTAGAAGGAAAAGAAGATTTTAGCATTTTCAAGGACAGTTTGCAATTTTGTTGTTTCAAGACTATTTTTCTAATATTTCCCAAATTATAAACATATGAATGTTGTTATTTGGCACTAAAGAGACCATGAGCTGAGCTCATTATGCCTTCAAAATAGGAAGGTGGCTTTACTCACTTTCAGTTCAGATTCAGTGAGTAATATTGGCATAACACTGAATGGAGTGAAATGATGTTGTATATAAGACCATATTTTATTAAAACAAAGAAAAATCCTTGACACTCTGTGAAACGCCAAGTTGAAAAGGAGCTTGGGAACGCTGGTGTCTGACAGCTTATGCATCCAATTACTGATATGTCACCAGAAATACGTGGGAATATAATAATGAGATGGCAGTTTCTGTAACAAAGGGTAACATTGTCTTCTTACATCTGGATCACCAGCTTCATGCCATGTATAAATATACATTTTCTGGTTAACTCCTTACAGTCAAACAGATCACCAGATGAAAACTCAGACTGCAGTAACACAGGTGCAATGGAATTAATATGCACCTATTACTACTCTTACAGTTACACAGGACCTTATAACAGTATTAATACCACCTTCACAGAAATATGTTCTACTTTAAAGGATGTAGTTGGCATATTCTGATCTAAAACTGCTCACATAATCTGATCCAAACAGTTACATAGAGAATTTTCTCTTTTTGATGCTTTAGAAACCAAATTTCTTCCAGTCACATCAACCACTTGTGATGAATTAATGCTTAATTTTCAGTTGCTCTTGTCAACTTTAAGATATGACAGCTAAAACATTTAAAAGCAGCATGACATGAGCAATCAAATTCAAATACATTGTTTTTGGATGAAAGCAAGGGTGAAGCTGCCCAGTTCTGGTCAGATTTTCAAATCCCAAGGCCCATTCACTGCAAAGAAAGATGTCTTCATGAGTCAATCCTCATTTTGTGCTTGCAGGACACTACAGCACTTAAGTGTATTTAGATACGTAACCAGTACAGTGACATTAAAGAGAGGGTAGAAGTGTCCTGAAGCCTGTTCTCCATCCATGGCTTTATATTCAATACATTCAAACCCCAGGCCTTCAGCTCTTTTGTGGCATTCAGTCAGAAATGCCAGGACAGCAGCCAAAAGGGTGTGAGGGTGTGCTTAAAGGCCACAGGACCACACTGAAGGCCTCTGGGCTAAAAGACCACAAACACAGCATTATAATGGCATGCCAGAAGGAAACAGAAATGAAAGTCATCCTTTTTAGTGGCAAGATGATGGTCTAGTGAAAAACAAAAGGTTGTATTTTCACAAGTTCTTACATCCTCCAGAAGACAGTGTGCTGCGTGTGATGGGACTGGCAGTGCCCTGGGCCCAACATGGCACCACACCTTCCTGAACACACCGACAGCCAGCCAAGCATGCCCCAGGCTGTGCTCATGTGTACCTTGGGCCCATAATTCTGCTGCTAGGATATTCTCCTCCCTGCAGTTCCCACTACTTGTTGGCCCTCTCCTGTAAGACCTCACCTTCCCTGACTCCTGAGGAACATGCGTGGAGTCACTTTTGCAGAGATTATAGTATGAGGCTTCTCAGATAAAGTTATGCGTTAATATTTCTAAAGCAGTAGTATGACATTTATCTATTCAGAGTATCTTGGCAAATTTTGTTCCTCAGTCAGAGTGCCACATTGCAGGGCACCGGCATTGCCAGCGCTGGTACCTGGACATCAACCCCTACTGCTCCATGTGATACCCTGTTCCTCCTCAGCCTGACCCTCATCCTGCTTCTCTTCCCCATTGCCTTCATTGCAGGTCAGAGCGTCCTCCAAAAACCTGTTTTTCTGCTTTGGAACCAAGCACATTAGTATATCTTTGAATTAACAGAAATATACACATAAGGAAATTATGGGGGGTTGTACCAATTATAAAATCAGAGTTCTTTATGTATAACATCAAATTTGGAGCATTAAGATGAGATGTTAAGAAATCTTGATGCAGAATTCACTTTTGTTTGCTCATATTGCCTTACAAGAGCAGAAGATGTAAGACGGTGAATATTTATTCTCAGTGTGTCTGTGTACTAGGTTTCCATGACATCCATACTACTATAATCAAACATATTGCATATATAAAGTGTGTCCTTTGGGGATTTTTAGAGGACTTATTTCATATTGTCCTTTTGGTAAATCTTACAATATTTGAAGTAGTAATTACAGAATGCCAGAATTAATTTTTCTCCAATAATTATGAGTCTGACAATCCCAAGCAGTTAGCTCATTCATTAAAATTCAATAATGATTTCTCCAATGGCTTTCAGTAGCAGTAATGACATACATTGTCATGCCCACTAATTTCCATGAAGAACAATGGAATATTATTTTATTGGCATCTAGAATTACTCCACCACACTTTGTTGCATTCTTTTAAAGAGATGATGAAAGGGGAAGTTGAGCAGTCTGGATTGTTTCCTTCTTTTCAGGCCTTAAAATGTTTTGCTACATCAGCAAACTGTTAAATAGACACTCTGGA
The DNA here is from genome assembly GCA_013399915.1 of Illadopsis cleaveri. Taxonomy (NCBI): domain Eukaryota; kingdom Metazoa; phylum Chordata; class Aves; order Passeriformes; family Timaliidae; genus Illadopsis; species Illadopsis cleaveri. The sequence goes on from VXBB01001705.1 coordinate 1,560,277, forward strand.
ATATTCTTAAGCTGTTTAAATCACAGCATCACAATTGGGATAAGTGCCCAAGTCCTTACTACGTGTAAAATTTCTTAGCTATTAAATTCCTTGGGATTTTTTAAATTATAAAATAAATGTAAAAGTATTTCAAGCTTCTTTTTAAAATTAGATGGATTGGCTGAAGTGTTCAAAAGTTTTTCGTTGCCTTTTAAAGATTATTTGGTTATTCAACTTTTACTATTCTTTCAGGACTTTCTAGGAAAGCCCTTTCTAGGGCATCCTATGAACAAACATAATTTCAGCAACTACACAAGGATAGCTTAGGCATTCTCAGGAGTGTTACAAAATTGAATTTTCTATGCTAGGTGTGGAGGAGTCAAGTCACTGGGTTACTCTTGCCAGGGAAAAAAGTGCAGTAGAGGAATGGAGCAGAATGGGATCAGAGCAAGAAGGGGCCAGCCCTGGTGAGTCAGAATTACAAGCTCAATGCAGTGCAGTACATAGTCATGAGGTAGAGTGCAGCCATGCAAGCAACAGGTTAATCCCCCTCACTCAGATCCCCTTTCACCTCCACCAGCAGCTGCAGTATTCCCATGGCACGGTCTATGTGGGACACGGGCACTTTTTTTACCTATTGCTGCCCAAGGCAAATATTTACTTTGCTTTATTCTTACACCTAGACTACATTGGATATTTCTGTTCTGTTTGGGTTGGTTTGGTGTTTTTGTTATTTTTGTTTGTTTGGGGTTTGGTTTAGGTTTTATTTTTCTGTCCTTGCATAGTATGCAAGCACTGGTATACAAATTAATGACTTATTTCTGCCCTTGCTTACAGTAGTGGAAATCTTTGCCAATGGGCAGCGCACAGCCCGTAAAAACACAAGCTCCACCCCACACGTGGCTCAGTGGGCAAACTCAGGATACCAACCTATTGCTGCAATTCTATCAGTGTAACCAAGAGCATAAGTGGTTTACTGGCCTGTTTGCTGTCATAACCTATGCAGGATTTGGCACACAATACATTTAGTTATTTAGCTAATAGATTAATTCCCTAATGGAATAGCAAATCAAGAGGATTATGAATGCTCAGAATTCTTTTTCTTTTGTGCCTTGTCGAGGCACGTCAAGTTATCCTTTTAAGTGTATTCTGCTTCGGTTAGGCATTTAGGTCAAAGCAATTATTTACCTTATGTACCTGTAATTATAATGAAATATGCTGAATTACCAGTCACATTTCCCACAGTCAGGAACTGAGGGTCAAACTCATTGCCTTTGCCTGCAAAGATGTCACACCAGGATAGATGTTACATACTGCAATTCAGTCCTATATGAACTGAGCAAGAATGACAGCCGTATAGCTCCTGACATGAATGTGTATTCTTTGGGGGATGCATCAGTAGTCTGGATTCCCAATTCAGAAGTGAAAGCATCCAAATTATCATTCTGCAAAAGCTGTGTCTGAACTATTTTCAGCAGATTGCTCATTGGAATCAGGGCAGGTTAAAAGATGTTTCATGAATCTCTGAGATGTAGTTTCCTCATTTGGCAGTAAGGAGCCTTTTAACATCAAAACATCATATTAGATCTGGAAACCCAAGAATAAACTAAACATTTTAGTCTACTTTTGTGTTCTCTGAGAATAGAAACAAAACTTTGAACATTTTTGATTTTCGTTTGAAATAATTGAGGGTCCTATTCACATCATGGGGATGTCCATTTCCACAATCTTCAGTCAAGATCTAGGGTTCTTAACCAGAGCAATTCTTCCTGCAGGTGTAAGATTGTAGGTGGACATATGTTTGGATCAAAAATCAGTTGTAAACTTTTCTTCTGCACAGAAGAAAACTACACAGTTATCCATATAAAAAATATGAAGTTCTACTTTTGTTACTTAAGTCAGAATATTCAGTCTTTTAATTTCTTATTAATTGAATACTCCGTGTAAAAATAAGTTGTTTCAAAGGCAGTCTTTGCCACTGCCATTCATTCAGCTCTATTTGCTACACATCTAAGAGTAAATTGATAAATGGCTCATTGTAATGTCATTTAAACAGTAAAAAACCTTTACTTATTTCCAGAGACAAAAAGTAACCAACTTTTAATTTATTATCCATTGGATATACAAATATACTAGGAGATCCAAAGCTCTCAGAAGGTCTTTGTTAAAGATTAGCTCACTGCTATGTCAGGGATTGGTACAGTCTTAGCTGTACTTGCTTGAATTCAGGATACATAATGCTTAATATCTTTCTTTTAGTCTAGACTGAAAGAAAATTACTCTTCTTTCTGCATACACCACCAGCAGCAGAAGACCACATCACTTTTGTGTGGTGTTCCTGGAGTTCTCCTGCTGTACAATCAGTGTGCACACTGCCATCACCAACAACACTGAATGTTCCAGATACTTGTCTACTTTTAACAGGACGGCACAATAAGATAAACAGACAAGATCACCTTTGAAACCCTAAGCCATTGGATATATATCTGAAGTGCTGAAGAAGGCATGAATTAAGTTCAAAATACTCTGAGTTGCACTTTCCTCTGTTGATACACTCCTGTCTAGTGGCTTAATAGGATGATTTCATCAAGATAAATTCCCAAGAACATTTGTTGAGTGAGAGTAAATAACATGGCTAGTCAGTTTGCTTTTTTCCCCTATAAAATAATTCCCAAATTTGGTGAAGAGTTGGGGAGGGAATGTGGTGTGGTGTTTTTTACAATTTAAATTAAAAACTGGTGTCTGGTTTTGTTCTGTAAAAGATAAAACAACAACCATTTAAAAAATTCCAAACAGAACAAACAAACAAACAAACAAACGATCTCAAACAGAAACAAAACCAAAACCAAGAAAAAACCTCAAAGTCACACACCCCTCCCCCCACCAAACCCCAAACCCGCAAACTATGAGTAAGCAGACATATTCTTTGTTTAAGTTTTTTTAAATGAAATATCTTGAAAAATGATTTCCAGTAAAAGTTTAAATCTACCGTGGAGGTCAAACAGCGTGAGTGTAGGTAGCTGCAAGGGTGATGAAATTGGTTCAGTTTCTTCACTCATAAGTGCATCTCTGTGTTGGGTAGTCAGAAAAAAAATGAATGGGCTGGAATTTACAGAATATGGGACAGAACAATAGTAGGATAATTCAAACCAAATTCCCATAGTATTTTCTGTTCTGAGCTCTGAATTCAGCCAATAGATGGCTACATGTATTTCTTTATTTAATGAACGATATATTCTACCTTTCAACACACACCATTCTTTCAAATAATACAAGCCTTTTTATCATTCTTTTTAATAGACTCCTAGAAATTAAACTGCCATCTGGCCTATGAAGACATTAAGATATAGGAGAGGAATTTTACCAACAGGGAAGTTACACAAGGCACTCTCCTCAGGCATTCTGAAATTTATTGACCTACATCCCTGGTGCACCAGGTCACCTTGAGTTTCTGGGAGTTTGAAAATTCTAAAGAATCAATATTTTCAAAGACATGAATTTGCTCTCGAGCAATGACCTGGATGCAAGCGCATTTATGAAATCCAGGGATGCATCACTGATCTTTCATCAAGACATAACAGCAATCACATTCTTTGGCCACAGTTCTTTAAAATAAAAATTTAATTGAATAGGAAATTATTTGAAATTTATTTGGCCTTTAAATTGAAACTGAAGGAAAATGCCACAGGAGAAAATATTGCTTATATGTGAGGTAAGGAAAAACAGGATATGAAAGCGGTGAAACCAACAGCAGATATAGACAGATCTATTTAGTGCCCCAGAAGCAGCAGATGAAAAACACTGTGTTAGATACTCAGTTTTGTGTTGAACATGGTTGATTTATTTGGCATTTACAGTTTTCTATAATGCCGTGTTCTTGATAATATGACTTTCTGCTACTCCAAATTTTTTAGTGCTTTTTGCAGCTTTGTTGAATGAGAAAGGCAGCAAGACACATTCCGTGACAGTACCAATTAAAGCTTCTCCCTGAAGAGTTTTGCTGGGAAAGATGTTGATCAACAGGCTGACGTAGTATACAAAAGGCACACATCTCTTGTCTGCAGCCACTCTCATTGATGCAAAATGACAGTGAGAAGGCTCTTCCATTACCACATTAGTCACAAAGTGTATTCTAAAATGCTCCTAAAGTTCTGACAGGAGAGCACATTTGTATATCAGCTTCCAGGTTTTCTTCATTGTTAAAAGAGCTGTGAATTACTGTCTCAGGGCTCTTCAGTAATGTTATCTATCCCAAGCTGAGAATGCCGGGCAAAGAGGTGCACTCTCATATTATTTCGAGACAAACACAGAGAGTTCTGCTCCATTTTCTCACCTGATGCAGAGAAGTTCACCCAACAGTAAAACGAAAAGTACCTCATCTCCATTGTGCTTCTTGGTTTCACCGTGTTAACAGAGGCTCAGATCTCAATCCTAAGTATACCTACTGCTGAGGTTTGTGGACTTCAAACTCTTGATTCAAAAACTTGTTGCGACACACATTTTTGATATTTCCCCCACTCTAAGTTAGTCTAAGGATGAAAAGCAAAAACTGACAAGGCTAAGCATGAAACTGTCACTTTGGTTTTTGCAGGAGGTTGAGAGAGGTATACATGTCCCAAAATCAGATACATAAATCTCAATAACATCCTTATCTTTTCCAGTGCAAAGAGGAGCAAAGTAATTTCATTTCCAGATAAGTTTATGATATATGAATAAAAGGAGAAAGAATGAAAATTGTCAAATATCTCTGAGCCGTATAGACATTGGACAAGTAGGGGAGCACTCTAGACCATATGGATTTACAGGCAGCTTGCAATCAGCCTGAAATCTGTTGACTGTAAATCCCATCTGCCTTCATGGCAGGTAGAATTGGTGCATTTTCAGGCAAAATGTCAAGAGTACTTCTGCTCAGCCCTCCACAGTCATCTACTCTGCACAGTGCTGCAGCAGCAGCCTCCCCAGCTGTTCCAAATCTATCTGTGTATGGGAAAGAAAATTGCTTTTCTGTGTACTCTAAAGCTCCTGATTTATCTACAGTTTTCTTCCAGGGACACTCCAGCTGGGTCAGCTTCAAGCCAGCCCTGCAGTTTTCTTTGCAGATAGATAATGCAGACGGGAAACAATTATGACTTTGAGCCTGTCCTAGAGATGATTTCTTAATTGTATGAATACAGCCATAGTCTAGCTGGAACTACAGGCAAAATGTAAGCAGTGAGGGTTGACAAGCACTACACAGAATAAAAGTCTACAAAATCCATATTCTGAAGCTAATTTGTAGTTAGGTGGCCTCATCTTTGTTGTGCTGCACACTAAGGTGTGCCTAGAGGAAGGTTTCTGTAATGCTTCCAGCATTGGTCTGTGACCTGCTTGAATTCTACTAACACTGGGCAAGTCACATTTCCAAGTGCTTGGGTAGTAATTAGAACTGGGATTTATTTTGTCTAAGTTGAAGCTAAATTTTGATCTAATTTTGTAGCCTTGGGCTCCTTTTAAAGAAAATGGTGTGTAGTGGACAGACATCTAAAATGGGACAGATGACTCCCTTTCCAGCGCTGCTTATCTCTCTTTGTCTAATTTAGTTATCTAACACGTGCACCAGAATCATATATTTGATGCAGATACTTAATTTTTAAGGTCTAAACTTCAGGAAAATTCATCAGTAAATATGGGTGGTCTATAAATTTTCATTTCACCCCTAGCAGATTTTAGTTTAACACCACAGTTTCTCTGTGTCTTAGTTTCTAAGTGTCCCTGGTTTCCAACTTCCTCTTCTCAAACAATTACCTCTCAAAAAGGTTCCCAAAAATTTAGAATGGCTACAGTTTGTTACTAGGTGCACATACACCTTTTGAAAAGGAGATTTCTGAACTTAATCAAGGCTTCTAATTGCCATCATGCCATGAAAGTTACAGTACTTAGAATAATTATTTTGTTGCTATTCTATTAATAAGCAACATAATGGAGAAAAGACCCACTGATTGTTTGCTAGTTTCTGTGCTATAAATTACAAGCCCATTAAAAAAAACCAACATTTCAGTGGAAGCCTTTTTAATTCATAAATTCTTAAACACAACAAGACTCTTGTCTTTTGCCATAGTGAGGAGGCATTATACATATACAGCCTGTAGTACAAAGCAAGAAGTCAGTAAAAAACAGTAATTAAGCTGACAGAACAAAAAAAGAAGAATATTAAGTTATCAGTTATAGAATACGGGATCCAAATTCTGGGGCAGGGGACTATACCTTGATATTTTTTAACTTGTCTCATATTATCATTATTGTTAAGTGTGTGCTTTGGGATATGTGTGTTTTCAGCACTGGGAAAAGTACTCAGAGGGCTCTGCTGCATTTCATTTTAAAAGATGTGACCTCTGGGAACTCACATGCATGTTTTAATGGCTGTTTCTCTCTGCTGACCATCTCAATCATGTCTTATGTCATATCATCCCTTATGAATCACACTAAAATTTCCAAGGGTGCTTCTGAAGCAAACATTTTGTACAGAAAGTCACAGAAAGTTTATTAGCATGTGTGCACAGATAGCATATCACTTTCCACAAAGATTCCAAAGCACCATCATTACAGCTCCTATGATCTTTGGACCAAGGTCCAGATAATCTAAAAGAGAAATAATTAATACTTTGCATATATTATTATTTTCTTAGATAATATGATTTATATTTTTAAATGTTTTACATGTACTAGCATGTAAATTCTTACACCCCTTTTGTGACACCAGTCAGTGTACTCTTCAGTCTCCAACAGGAATAAGTGATCACAAAATGAAAGGTGTACACAGATACTCATGATGGATTAGTACCTTAAGATAAATTCCATTAATCATCCATTCATCTTCTGTCATAGGACAAAGATCAAGCATAGATTCTTGTTATTGATTGTACTAAACTATGATCTAGGAGTTCAGGTCATAACCTATGACATTCCTAGCATGCCTTCTAGAGCATATTGTGTAGACAGCCATAGTGGCCATCCTGTGGTAGACTGGAGTTTCAGGCTAACACAAGAATTCATGTGAAGTATTCTACCTGGACACCTGCACAAAACCCAAGGACTTCTATTTCCTCTGTGCACCTTATTGCTCTTTCCAGACATACTATTTCTCTCACCGGAAAAGCCAAAGACAGAAAATCTTTTCAGACAACCTTGAGAAAACCAGAAGATAGTCAGGAAAACAAAGAATAATCCTTAGCATTCACAGTACTGGAGTTCATGAAGGTTGTTCTCCTTCATGGCTCAGCTTCCTGCCTATGATTCTGAGTCTACAGAGATTACTGGAAACATTAAGTTGAATTTTCTATGTAGGAAACATTTTCTATGTAGGCACCATTTTCTTCCTCTGTTTACTTGGGAAAGTTTGAAATATGGGCTTACTTATTTCATCTCCTAAGAATTATGTTGTGTAGAAACTGAAAAAAAAAGGAGATTCTTTTTTCCAACTTCAACGACTCTTTGTAAAGCTAACCCAAAAAGGCTATGAAAACAAAATAACTTGTTGCCTTTAACTGAAAAATAATTACTATCAGTGCATGAACCAAAGCCCAAGCCAAATGGTATCATCATTTTCTAATACGTTCTCTGCCTAAGATGTCAAGGAGGTTTGTGCCCAGAGACTGAACGTGCCTACAATGCTATGAGGTCCTGGAGATCCCTGTCATTCTAATGGACCATTAAATTCTGTTACTAATGGGCACACATTAAAAAGCCAGCTGTAAGGTATTATGAGGTTAATAATAGTCTCTAAACGACTAGACATTTACTTAGATAATAAAACCACCCTGTTCTACAATAGCTAAGGTTAAAAAACCACAAAAAGTATTTTGAAAGCAAGATAAGTTCAACTGGCTTCAAGGCAGAAGCTAACCCCTAACTGAGGACAATTCCCTTTGTGTATTATTCTTCCATAATTCCTCTCTGCTGGAGAATTTATTGTACCTTTGTTCTAAACATTTGGTCCCAGATGCACCACTGACAACATATTGGCATATAGGGGCAGAGAAGCACTCTTCCAGCATATGATTTATTGATTTCTAATGGAGTGTAGGAAAATGCAAATTTTCAATAGCCTGCAATCAAAAGACATTCAACAAAAGCTATGTAGACTGTGAAAGAATAAGCAAAATATTATCATCCATATTCATGAAAGTACATTAACCCACTTACCTGGGGTATTCAATTACTTCCCTGCTTATGGATAATATGTGGGCTAAATGTGTGCTATAAGTGTCAAGATCAATTTAAAAAGTGAGTAAATTGCCTTTTTATGTCCTGGTATTAAACAGTGTCCTGCATGCATGGCTGTAACTTCAAAATTATTTGGTTTTCATAAAAGTCCCAGCTATTCTATTACAGTACACGAACACGAAAATGGAATGCACGAGATACTATTGAGCAGTTAATGACATAGATACTTTATTTGAATCATTCAGAGTAATGCAGAAATGTTTGGAGACCTCAGAAGAGACTGGTATAGTCACAGTCATTTTGACAGAAATGAAGGGAAGAAGGGTTTGTCCCTGTTGTGTGTTGTATTATAGAGAGAGCACAGACAGAGGTAAATATTTCTATAGTGTTCATGAATTCAAATGAACAATTCATATTTATATTGTTTTCCATTATGCATCCAGGAACTCCTGGTCAAATATTGCAATCATACTTTCTCATTAAATACCTTTCTGTTAAAATATGTTGCATAAAATCTTTGAAAGGAGAGGAAAACCATGAAATACCTGGACCATGCAACTAAGGAAAGTATACTTTTGTAGAATACATACACTACTAGAAAGTTTTAATTTTTAAGATATGTTTGAGGTAACTTAAACACCACATTTACAAGCACCTAACCTGCTGATGCCTTAAAGAACCTAAAAAAAAAGAACAACAGACTTTCAAGACAATATTAGTGTAGCAGGTAGCATAAAGGCTGGTCTTTATTGGAGGCCTCCAAGGGCAGATATGGAAAAATGCCCAATCCACATAGGGTGAATACAGTTTTGCTAGTTTAGCAAATTAGCGTAATTGACAAGAATCCCCAGTTAGAAGAAAAAGTGATGAGGTAACTTATCCTTTTGGTTTCAGCTCTCCTGTAGCTCCCCTTTACATAGAAACTAGAATTTATTTATGAAAACATGTCTCAAAGAGCTGGTTTCAACCTTGGCACTCAGGAAGAACCAAGACAGGACAGGGGCCTTTGAGCCCCCAGAGTTTGGGGCCTCTGGAATGTGTTTTATCTTTCTGCCTATGAGGGTAGGGAAAAGGTAGGGAGAAGTACTGGAGCTAGCTAGGAACTAAGTAAATATACAATAGTCTACAGAGCTATGAATATATATGAAGGAAATACAAAAGCAAAAATCATTCTGGCATCACTGCAATACATTTGCATAGCAATGCATGGAAAACTGAGTGCCAATTACAGGCTACATTTTCCTTTAATAAGTGAAAAAATCATTTTAGCATTACTAGTATTTAGTATTACTGATCCAAATAGCATTACTTTTACATGCCTCTGGTTGAATATCCATGGAGGACTGCACAGAACAACAGCAATGAAATGAGCTAACTTTCCACATAAATAAAGATGATTGGAGAATGTTCTGTCAAAATTGTGTTAATCCAAATATGTCCTTTTTATATTATTTAGAAAAAGGAATTTTGATTTAATTTGATTTCTTACCTCCCTGTTTTACAAATGAACAGGAAAAGTGTGTCAGTAGGTTTCTTGGTTTGGTTGTGGGTATTTTTTTTTCTTTGTTTTGCTCAATCTTACTTTTCTAAAAAAATGAACATTTTGATTTCAGATTGTCATAAAGGAATTCTAAAAAACTTTCAATGAAATTTTTTATACAAAAGTTCCTATGAAAATGTTGTTTGTATTACTCTGTCAGCTGCTCATCTTAATATAACCTGAAGGAAGTTTTAACAGATTCTCTCCAGTTTTCTTTCTTTTTCGGATGAGGATGATTTTGTCTTTCAGTAGATAACTAACCAGCAGAGGCAAATGACCTTTGCAAGGCAGGTTATGATGCTAGTACAATAGTAGTTGAATATTATGGTTTGGTAGTTAACTAACCAGTAGAGGCAGATGACCTTTGCAAGGCAGGTTATAATGCTAGTACAGTAGTAGCTGAATATTATGGTTTGGTAGTTTATTTACTTGCTTAGTTTTTTGAGGTAAATTATTAATTTTGCAAACTGGGGACTTTTGCAATTCATATATAACAAGAAAGATTAACCACATCCCCCTGGGTTTCATTTTGAAATTTCTGAATGAGACTGCATTTAATGCTTCATGAGGTAGTTTAAAAATGTTAATATTTCCAATGGAAGCTGAGAAAGGCTTGGTAATTATTTTATGCAAGTTATTATAAGATGGTTCTGCCACACTTTCTTCCAATGCAGCATATGGAGAGAAGTAATGCATGACAAAACTCAGAATAAGGCTTTTTATAGCAGAAGATTTCTTGCTTAATGATAACAACATTTCGGGGCAATTTGTGAATGCTTAAACATAAACACTTAGAACAACAAGTCATATGCTCACAGAACCTGACTTTCCTCTCATAACAGCTTTGTGCCAGTACATCCTATTTTTTTTCAGATACAACTGTGTAGAAAAATTCAATTAATATTTTAAATACAGTGAACAAGGAAAAATTAGAAATAGTTTTTTCAATTAAGAGATTCTTATGCTATAGTTATAAAAACACTGATATTTAAGTGAAAGTCTGAGTAAACTGTCAATAAAGCAAAGAGCTCAGACTGTCCTTCACTGTCTAAATCCAATTTACTCTTGTGTTGAAGACATTTACAGATTGGATAAACTGGTTCTGAGGTCAGGATTGAGTTTATCTTACTAGAGGCTTTTAGCTGATCTACTTCAATCTGGATGGGCTTCCATTCCCTCTCTGAAAAACAGGGATGATAATGCATGTGTTTAAAGATAGTGCTTGTGAGAATGTTCCAATTATATACCACACAGATTTTTAATAATTATTAATAATTCTATGGTATTGAATTTGTAAGCATCATATTATTTTTTCTGAGCTGAAACTCTTCTGAGATCATGATGAAATTTACCTTAGAGATTTAGAAACTGCCAGGACCAGATAAAAGCAACAAACATGTTTACTGAGATGAACATCTGTTGAGAATCATCAAGGAGAGAAGATTTTTCTTTACAGCTCATAGTAAAATATTCTTTCCCCTCCTATATCACATAGCTGTATTTTTTGGCTTTTTTTTTTTCTTTGAGCATGGGTATTTAAAGGATGTTGTATTAGGAAAATAGAAAACATGTCATAAGAAATCAATATCCTGTGGTTGGGGTATGGGACACTAGTACTTACTCTGGCTTTAAACTAACCAGTTGCAGCAGCTAGTCGTAGCTGTGCACAAGTCAAACTGAACTAAACATTCAAACACCTAATTTTGAATAGCCTTTGAGATTGTTCTCCTTTGGGGCTGACCAGCACTGGCAACTGAAGTGACCAAGAATAGCATCCTGGCTTGGATGCAAAAAATGTGGCCAGCAGGACTAGAGAAGGGATTGTCCCTCTGTACTCAGCACTGGTGAGAGCACACCTCATGTCCTGTGCCCAGTTCTGAGCCCCTGACTGTAAGAAAGACATTGAGGTGTTGGAGCATGTCCAGAGAAGGACAACGAAGTTGGTGAAGGGTCTGGAGCACAAATCTGATGAGGAGTTCCTGAAGGAAATAGGGTTGTTTAGGCTGGAGAAAAGGAGGCTCAGGAGAAACCTTATCACTCTCTACAACTCCCTGAGTAGAAGATATAGCCAGGTGTGGGTCACCCTCTTCTCCAAGGTAACAAGTGGCAGACCAAGAGGACATGGCCTCAAGATGTACTAGGGAAGATTCAGTTTGAACATGCAGAAGAATTTCCTCACTGAAAGGGTGGTTAAGCATTGGAACAGACTGTCCAGAGAGGTGGTGGAGTCATTATCCCTGGAAGACTTCATGAAATGAATGGACATGGTACTTAGTGCTATGCTTTTATTGGCATGGTGGTGTTTGGTCAAAGGTTGGACTCAAACATTTTGGAGCACTTTCCAATCTGAGCGATTCACTGATTCTATGATTACCTCTTATTCAGGATCAAGATACCCTGGAAAAAGTAATACCCATATGATATTACTGTTTCCTAAACTGCACAGATTGTCCAAAACCAGCACAGACATCTCTGCAATACCACCCCAGTTCCACAAATGCATAGGAGCTCAACTTATGGACAGCCCTGTGATGGAGCCAACTGAGATCAGGAAATGATGTTAGTATATCACAGTGCCCAAGCTAATAAGTCATGCCAAAAAAATAATTCTCTTTGCCTTTTTTATTAAAAAAACCCAACTAACCTACCTACAAATAATCAAGAGGTCACTGTACTGTCAAGTTATTCAGGTGCATCTTCACCAGTATGAGTTTCAGCAAGGAGCCAAAGAGAGGATTAAAGGTGCAAAAAGGTGAACTGATATTTAGTCAATATATGGAGAATAGTAACTTTGACAGCCCCTTACATGTCTATTAGACAAAGCTAGTTACAAAGGTGTCCCAAATAATGTTTTTTTCCATCACAAATATAGCTTCAGAGTTTTTTTCTTTTGTGGCTTGGACTTTTATAGCTGTACAGAAAGGGAATATAGATTATTTTGCACGGTAAAACAACCTTGGTGAAAGCAATTCTGTGAATCACAGCTCAGATCCATTCCACACTAAGAAATCTGCAATCTGTCCATGGAGTTTTATAGATAGGAGCACTGGATGAAGCATTGGTGTATGGCAGACTTTCATAGCTGGTGCTAGGAAGAGTTCCTAGGTTTCAGAGTTAATGTCTTTTGTTGATTCAAGTTAACAGATGGTTTTAAAGGCTTACTTGTGATGCTTAAAATATTGCAACCACCTACATGGCTTTTAGAAATCAGGATATCCCCACTGAGTGGGTGAGAATGACCCTGACCTTGAAGTAACAAAGGAGAAGTCTTAGTAAAAAATTCTATTATGCCCACATCCCTAAAAAACCTTTTCTTGACACTTTAAAATATATTAAACTTCTCCTTCCATTTGTACCTAATTTTGAATCAGTCAGGATATTCCAGCTTAGAATTTCCTGGCCAGGAATAATGACATGGGTAAGTAGCCTAAAGTGGTGTCTAGAATTTTACACCTCTCTTAAACACTTATTTATTTCCAGGAGTCCTGGAGTCTGACACTTGATATTTATTGCTCTAACAAATAACCTCATTAACTATTTTTCTCCTGATCATGTTTTTATCAATCTGAACTTGTAGGTTTGTGTAATCTACAACTGCTTCTGTTATACAATTATTCAAAGGCAGGACACTTCATTTCATGTTCACTAATTATGATTCTTTCTTCAGCACTGCTGTTTCAGATCAAAAATATGACAGCATAGGGATTAGAAATAGCAACTGAAAATCCTAAATCAAAGAGTTAATGAGATTTTAAAAAGGATTGTAATGTAGTCTCTTTTTTATAAAATGCTTTTAGAAACTATGCTTCTGTTTTTATCACAAAACTCACTTGCTCTTTTATTTCTCTTGTCTCATTTTATAAATACAGAAGTGAATGTAGAAAATTATAATATATAGCAAAGACAGCTGGTTATTTTCCACATAGCTCTTGGGATTTCGTATCTTCAGTTTTGTTAATTCCAGTCTAGAATGAGACTTTACCTCTCAGAGTTTAAATATTTCATGACTGAAAGACAGCTCTGTTTTCTTATATGTCTTTCTCTTTCAAAGCAGAATGAAACAGCTACGCTAGGTGGTAGGTAAAAATTTAGTGTGAAGGTTTTGGAGTCTGGCAGTGTTCTCTGGTGCCCTTAGTCAAAGAAAACTACCCTAAATTACTAGCAGACTGAGATATGTGTCATGTAGTCAATAGAGAATATTGGAAAGTTGTGTAAAGTCACCTTTTAATCAGATTTCAGTCCATGATAATGTGCTTTAGTTCATCTCCAAACAAGACATCACTCCAAACAGGTGCATCTGCACAATAACCAGTTGACACCTTATCAGAATGTAAGACTATAATAGACCGGAAAAAATGATGGATTAGTTGGATTGGGAGATCAGCTGTGATAGTTTCAATTGACTTGTTTTCCAGGTGGCAATATCTATAAAAATAACTTTTCAGCATGAGGCATTCAGCCATGCCTTGACTGTCTGATTATTCCTGTGACTTATATGTATTTCTTGCTGATAGATGTTGCAGCAAGCAAAATCACCTAATTTTTTTCAAAATGCCGTACAGAAAATGGCACTATGTAATTCTTGGCATCAAAACTACACCAACTAAATGACTAGGACACAACTTTTAAAAATGCATTAGTGGACAAAGAAAATTATAGAATTATAGGATAATTTGGGCTGTGAAAAACTCTTGAGGTCATTGAGTCCAACCATTAACCTGGCATTGCTAAGTCCACCAGTGAGTCATGTCCCTAAACATCATGTCTACACATCTTTTAGATACCTCCAGGGATGGTGACTCTATCACTTCTCTGGGCAGCCTGTTCCAATGTTTGACAACTCTTTCCATGAAGAAATATTTCCTAATAATGAATCTAAATTTTCTCTGGAGTAATTTGAGGTTCTTTCCTCTCAACCTGTCACTTGTAACTTGGGAGAAGAGACTGACCTCCACCTCACTACAGCCTCCTTTCAAGTACGTTTAGAGTGATAAGGTCTCCTGTGAGACTCCTTTTCTCCAGGCTAAATATCCACAACTTCCTCAGCTGCTCCTCTTTGGACTTGTTCTGTAGACCCTTCACCAACTTCACTGCCCTTCTCTGGACACTCTCCAGCACCTCAAAGTCTTTCTTGTTGTGAGGGGCTCAGAACTTAATGCAATATTTGAGATGCAATCTTACCTGTGTACCCGTTTGTACAGTGTGTTCATAGGAACACTATGTCAATGTCCTGAGCTGCTTCACCAGCTAGCTGTAGCTCTTTGACCAGCATAAAAGGAAGGCTTGGTGGGTTTGAATCTCAGGCTGGAGCGTGGTTGGAGGTGTGGAAGAAAGAGCAGACTCCTGGCGTGGGTTTCAACAGGTTTTATTCCAGGGAACTCCATGTGCAGAAGTGCACTCTGGCCCTCTGTTCTCCCCCAAAATACTCAGGGCATACCCTGAGCAGGGGAGAGCTTAGAACCAATGAAGGAGATGGAAGGGTGGGACTCAGGACAGGGGTACTTAACACAACAATGAAAAGGGTGGGTACTTGAGTACCTGGTCAAACAGAAGGATATCTTCTCCAGGTCTTTCAAGGTGATTGACAATGTCTTCCCCCAGGGAGATACCAAGGGTAGGGATATCGGAATGAACCATTATGAATAAATAACAAAAACACATAGAACCTTAAAAAACCCTAAATACACACTGCTACAGAACACCACAAAATTTTCCAAGGAAGAAAGAGCAACCTGGAGAAAAGGTGTCTGTTTTATTATTCCAAGGTGTCTGGCTTCCCTCATAAATTTGGGTATGTCACCTACTTTGCCTGATTCCTTACTTGCTAAGGATATTTTCTTATCCACAGGGCAGTTGTGGGGAAAAATACCATTAGTAATGATTAGGGATTGAAAATTTGGACGTTGTCATACGAGTATCTAAGTCCTTAGTCATCTATTAGTTCAGAAGGAAATTAGATTTGGGAGATAGCTTTGTCTCTATCTCCAAACCTATAATTTAGTAAAAGTAATGAAACACTGGGACTTGGGCGGCTGACTAAACTGGAGAACTGCATTTTATCAACTCAGTTTCAGTGACTTGTGAGTTTCAGTGAGTTGATGCTCACAAGTCCGATTACTAAAAATTGTTTTGAAGACTATAAAAACAGTCATTAAGCTAAAGGAAGCTACTACTTTTGTGCTACCTTAATGAAACAAATATTTTGAAGAGAACAATAAATTTATTTTTTGCATATGAAATAGCTTTGATATTTGAACTCCTTTCTTCTCACGTCTTGATTCTTACATTCAAATACACATCAACCTTCCTGTATGTCAGTCAGACACTAAAGGTAATAAATACTTTTGACTTGAAATATTTTACTGGGTTACTCTTTCTAAATAACTCATTGACACTCTTTATAGGAAAGGAATTTTGTTATTTTTAATATTAACACAAATTTTTATGAATTCTGGATTTCTATTTTTATTTTTTAATTTAGGATGAAAATTCTATCAAAAATTTTATTTATCAAATAAATATTAAAATATTTCTCTTTCACTCATTTTCTCATACATACTGTAAATGACAAGAGAACTGATCTTTTCTAGAGAAGAATCATAAACATTATAAAAAGCTGTAAAAAATTATACTTTTAATTAAAATCCTTATAGGCTCTCTACTCAGTGATATGAAAATATTTTGAAAATCCAAAGAGAAAATGAATTGTAGTCTATCAATATGTAGAATAAGAGTTGCTCCTTGCAGGGTCTTGGAAGAAATATTTTCATTTTCAGAATATTCCAGAATTAATTCAGAAAAGATTCCTGATAGTTACGAAGAAAAACTCAAACAGATTAGTGCAATAAAAGCCTTGTGCACCTGGATGTTAAGAACTACACTGCCTTTCAGGTACAAAGTGAAGATACACATTTAAAGTCCTAATTTCACATACTGTTGAATAGAGAAGTTAAAAAGGAGTTAAGAAATGAAAACTGAGGATTCTGTTGAAGGGCCTTTAAGTTGAGTCTTTCTGCGTGGAGCAGAGACAGTACTCTGGGAAAATGGCAGATGACAGCAAGGTCTGGATTCAGGGACATGTGTGACAAACTTCCTTTTGGATAATTACTTTTGTGATCCATTTGTAAGGACAGAAAATACAATATGTGCAGGCACATCCCAGCCTCCTCCTGAGGAGGAGAGTATTCCTGAACATTCTCCCACATTTTGACTTCCTTCCAAGGGAAGCCAAAACAAGAAACCCTGAACAAGGACCTGCATGATTTATATATACCTGCCTGACAGAGTAGCTGTAATGTCACCTTCAGTTAAAGAATATGAAATTTCAAAGGTAAGTCTAAAGATGTACAGAAAGGTATCTCTGCATATTTGGAATGTATAACTCTGACTTTCTCTTTGGGGGTACCCACTTCCTTCACTGAAGAAAGTTTGGTTAGTTTTGGCTGTTTGATATTTTTTAAGCATTCTCCTAATAACGATTCAGGTTTTTTTCCAAAAAATGTTTTACCCCAATAGGGTGAACAGACTTTAAAGAGCAACTGAAACACATATCCTCTCTCTTAGCCACATGCTTTACCTATCTGTATACTAAATCATACTCCTTAACTCTAGTTCTTTCCATTCAGTTCCATGACAGCTGCCTTCTGGAAGGAACATGAAACAATTCTCAGAGTAATCATTCTCCAAAGTTTTAGTAATACTGACTTTTATAATGCGGTGGTGAAGATGCATATTCTTCCACGGAAGTTTTGAAAGAAAAGAGACAGCCTGTGTATTTTTGAAAAGAGCATGGCCCTGAGGGTGTTTTTAGTGCTCTTGGCCTCTGCAGGTCACCTGAGCAAAGTTTTTTGCAGAGTGCTACTGGATCTATTAAGGCACAGAGATGTAATGTACTTCCTTACTCCGGATACTTTAGTCAGCTCCCTTGTGATTGATTCTTCTGCCAGAAATAACTGATAGGCATACTCTATTACTTCATAAAATTCTCCCATGCTAGGGCGCAACTCCCTTTAGTCTCTCCTAATGAGAGATACTGCTGTGACATAAGTCTTCCTTCTTCTAAGATTATAATATTTGTATTTTGGGGAGTTTGCAATTAATTTTTTAGGGTATTCACATTTTCATATAGCTTTGTTCATTTATCCCATCCTCACAGATCAAGATTTTAAGTATCTTAAGAAGCTTTCTGCTCTTTTGATTTTCTGCAGATTTCTATTCTCTTTGAAATGCAGCATCCCAAAATGCGAGTGTTATTTCAGGTAAAGCCAAAGCAACACTATTATATAGGCATTCCCAGCAAATTTGACTTATTGTGATAATCCAATGATACAACCCAATACTGGAGCTGCTTTTTTTATGATTGCTGACTCATCCCTGGTTTATATGTATTTTAATCTTTACACACTCCCTGAGGAGCCCAGCTTAAGTGTGTTCTTGAATTCGGTTACTCAGTTGTGTGAATTTATTTCCTTATGTCCTTACTGATTCTCCTCATTGGTTTTAGAAACTTGCTCCATTTTAAGAATACTCCATGTTTTAATCCTAACTTCCAAAATAACTTGAATCTTTTTCAATGTCAGCTTTTGCATATAAAAGTAATGTACATTTTGCAGCACCCTCCAAGTCTTCAGTGAAAGTTTGCTACATGGTGGTAAAATGTAGTATTTTTCAGGACCCTATATCAAATTTATCATTGGAATATCAGAATTATTTTATTTGATTACTTACAATGCTTACATTATAGAATTTCCAACTAATTCCTGTACGGCCCACAACCATACAAAATTTTCACATTTTCCCTAGCAAGTGTGCTCAGGATTGACAAACAGTAAATAGACTGAAGTCAAAAGGTAATATTTCCTTCCTCTCAAAATTACACAGTCAAATATTTAAGGAAGAAAGAGATGTTCTGAATAACATGCAAGGGGCAACTAGTAGCATCCTCCTGTTCAGAAAAACCCTCTGCCTGAAGCTTTTCAAAAGTCAGTGTAAAACTAACAAATACTTGTCCCTCCCAAGATTTTGAATTTACTTGTAAAAATGTCCCTACCATACTAACATTGGCATTATTACTTATCCTTACCTCATAGTGCTCCAAAGATATCATCCAGTTTCTTCTTCCCTGCTGTTCTCTATTTTCCCCCTACTCATACACAAAATTATCTCTGCCTCTGAAAATTTTCACTGCTTAAAAACAGTTCTTGTTCCTCAAACGGCTTCTGCCTTATTAAATAGTCAACCCATACAAAAGAAAACTGCCCTTTGCTAGATTCTTATTTTTCAGTTTCACAAAAGAATTACTTCTGAAACCCACTTAGCAACTGGGTCCACACTAAGGATTTTCCAACTGCATGTTCATTTTATGAATATCTCTTCCCTCTTATCTATGCTAACATACAGACTGAGATAAGTAACAATCTTTCAAAAATCATGCCTTACTCCATCGCCTTTCCACTTATAGGTTTAGCAAGAGTCTTCTCAGGGAGCATTGCTTAAATGCTTAGTATTTCTGAAGCCAGAAATATTCAGGTTGCAGGTGCAGACTCTTTTGGCAATGAATGGTGATTTGTTCTTGGCCTCTGCAGGTTACCTGAGCAAAGATTTTTGCAGACTGCTGCTGAATCTACTAAGGCACAGAGATGTAATATACTTCCTTACTCTGGATACCAGTTACAACAAAGAAAAATAAAACAAAATCCCAAACACAAACAAACCAAAATACCATCCCTGCCCCCCCCCC
>VXBB01001705.1:1579851-1621094 GCA_013399915.1 Illadopsis cleaveri
AAAAAAAAAAAAACACCAAAAAAACCACCAGAAGACAAAGAATAAAAGTTGTTTGAATAATGTAGAAAGTGGCAAAAGTAGCTTTCCTCCATGAGGAATGAGAGACAATGAGTAGGCACATAACTGAATAATTTGTCCAATGAAGGACTAAAGTACTGATTTCAAAAAGCAAGACGGAAACTAAATCTCGGTTTGGTCACTGACCAGCCCCCACAGTCAGTTTTTACATGAACAAAACTGTACTATTTTGTACTGTTTAGAACATGTCCCTTCAGAAAGATACTTAACATGACCATCACAAGTAAAATCCTCAAGGGAGTCCCAGAGGTAACAAAGCAGTTTTGTGATAGGTGCAATATCAGACATGGAATATCTAAGACAAGCATAAGATTCTCCAAAGAACAAAGGAATTCTCAAAGCAGAACAGAAGAATGCTTTGTTCTGGTCCATAAAGTCAACCTGGCTCAGCAGTACAGGCAATACCAGAGAATAACAAGAAACCACACACAGAAAAATCACCGAACAGAATGCCAGCTGATAGTTGTCTTATCTCCTGAAGCACGGAACTTCATATTTTAGAATTTCTACCTCATCAACTTCAGGAAATATGTTTTCTTAGTTGTGGAACCAGCTGCTGCTTAGACAATATGGTTTGCAGTACGTGCATAATTTTTTGTAGTGACAGAAATGGGACAACGTCAACAATGGGTACCTTATTTGTTGAATGTTCTCTGAGAATAGAAGGTATTGAACAACAAAAAATGCAACTTTAAATTTAATTCAGGTATTGGCATTGATTGATCACTAAATTTTTGGAGTTGAATTCTAGATGCCAATAATTCAACAGCAGTATATATTAAATAATGGACTTTTTTTTCTTGACAATAATGTCTAAAAGTAATGACACAGCAGAAGATCTTTTACCGGAAAAAGTTATTGAGCTTCATGAATTTCACATTCAGACTAATCATGCTGATGCATGGTTCTAAGGCTCAACTCAGGTGTTAGTATTTGCAGTCACAGCTGATTGTACCTTACTTTTAAAACAAGTGCCAATGTGTCTGTTCTGTTTGCAGTACATAAGGGTATGGGGATCTAGGTCCCTGTGACATTTTGCTGATATAAAGATATTACAACACTAAACCTAATTAGTGCAGTCGAAAAATTCAGTGGTAAATACTACAGCACAAATTGTACCTTGACATATACCTATGGTGACCTTACTAATGTCAAAGCACAGAGGTTTCCCAGAAAAGTTTGGCCATATGAATAAAGACTATATAATATGACATACAGTTTTTTATCATAATTTGAAATGCAAAATATGGGAAAAACACTTTTCATTCTTTGCAGAGAACTTTGACATGATCTAGTCCTTTTTTTTCCAGTGTTTCTCTTGAAATCCTATTCAAAATTGGCTATCTTTTTTGCCCAATAAATAATATACTCATGATTCATGAGGTGCATATTTGAGATCAAAACTGCACTTCAAAGAAAAGTACCAAGTCTTCTTTGAAAGCAATGGGATTCTCTCTGGTAAATTATTATTTATCTAAAACCATCTATAATTTAATAGAATTTTTAATTAGATTGAGAAATTAAAGGTTGCCACAATGATGGGCAATAGCTATTCAATTTGAGTAAGAAATGATTGAGAATCTTGACATATTTTTCTTCTCCAAGTTGCCAGCTGTAGAAAGATTTGAACCTCACACCACAAAAATAGCACTTCTGCTACTACTCTCAGGACTAGAAAAAGAAAAGGGGATTTGAAGTGAGTTGTCCTCTTATGCTTTCTTGAATTCTCAGGAAAGTCACTTCCACTGATTGATAATAGTCCACTAATTTAACAGATCTAATCTTGGCCAGGTTGTATATCCATTCTGTCCCTGTCTACCTGGTGGTGTCCTTATCTAATTTCATAAAGTTTCTGTGGTGCCCTTTTTCCTTGCAGATATAGTGAAGGTGCCTGTGATACCATCTGCTCCCAGTTCTGAACTGGACTTCCCACAGGAGAAGGCAGAGCAAGAAGGCAGGACTGGTAAATGGGCTGAGCCGTGCCACTGCCCAAGCTGAGCCTGTGGAAAGAAATGTCTTCTTGGGATCACTTGCAGTGGCAGCCTCTCATCATGCAAAACACTGCCAAATTCCATGTAAAAATTGGCTTGAACTCACGCTCAAATTTTAATGTATCCTCTCCTCTGTGACTACTAATAAATGTCATTGCTGATTTCTCTATCATCTGATAACTATTGTTTAATACCATCTGCTAAGTCCACCTTCACCTGCAATTTCTGTGCAAAAGCAAAGCACATCATGTAACAACTGTTTTTGCAAAGCACTTTTCAGTACTACTGCTCTAATTTGTAGGGTCTGGCAGTGCAACTTGTTATTCATTTATAGCAGTACTCATTTGGACCCCACAGAGGAGCTTTTGTGAAGCAGCACTCACAAGGATAAAAAACAGTCAAGTTCACAGACTGTGAAACTCCTTTTGTATGGATATTCCCAGAAGCAAACCCAGAAGGCCTCAGAATGATGTGGAAAATTTCATACAGAAAAAAATGGCATCATAGGCATAACCTCTGCTTCAGCTGAAGCAATTTGCCCAGCACTTTGCCCAGCATCACAGCCTAAAGAGCAATGAAACAGCTGGTAATATACCAGTATGGCCAATGATATAAAGGAGATATTTAGTGTCCTTTAACCTTCATAATGGCACTGAAAGTAGCCCTGCTGAACTAATAGTAGGGAAAGAAGGGGGAACCTGGTGAGACGGGGCAGGCACATGCACAGAATAATTAGCAGAGGTCTGAGCTGAAGAGAGGCCCACTGTTAAGCATTTATTGCTTGCATCTCAGACAGTGCTGTGAATATTACCTTTAACTGCTAATATTTGCCTGGAGACAAAGTGATTCAAACCTGACAGCAGACGTTACTAAGTGAATAGGGAATCAGTGTCCTAATAATTATTTACTCCTGGAGTAGTTCTCTGGCTTTTTAGTGGCAGACAAACACAGCATGCTGCAACTAAATTATTATATGCTAATGACTACAATAATTTCAGATTAGGCAAGGGCTGGAGAATGGTACTAAAGCAGGCTGAAAATCTGTTCAAATGAGTGAACTATTTAACACCTCTGTTGATGGGTTTTGTTTCTGTTACCAGTTGTATGCATGAAGGATATGTTTATCTGTTTTCCTATTTTAATGATGTGCTATTGTGCTCATATTAGTATATTTAAAAATGGCTCATGCAAATATGCATGAGATTCAAATGATCAAATGGTTAAGAGGAAATAAAAGAGGTGTGGCACTTTTATATCACTGCCTGTGGATTTATGTGCATAGTTTTATTTGATCTACAGGCAGAGAGGAATTGAAACAATAATTTTCTTGACATTGACATTTAGAAATGATATAAAAACTGGAGCTCTGAAAGCCACTCTTTAGGACTGGGCATAGGCTTCTGAACTGCACTTAATTTCTAACACATAGCAGACCTATTTAATTAACTTCCCTCCCGCTCCTGAATGAATCATCATATCCTGAATAAATAGGTAAACCCACAAGATAGGAGAAGAGACTACACCACTTTACTGCACCAATGTAATCTATCTTTTCTTCTACACTTTTCACTTCAAGTATTTGAAGATTTTTTTTTAAAACAAAGCTGATAAGTTGAGAACTTTGTTGAACAAGTTAGGTCAAATTAGATCTTTCATCAACACTATACATCTGCTGTATCTTTTTCAGTCTGTGGATTAAGATAAATATGGTGGTTGTTACTGAAGTCATAAGAACATTTTTTAAAATCTAGTCAAGCCTTTATAAGCAATTTGCAAAGTTGGTTTTTTTCATCCTACATTCTCCCTTCATTTTTGGCTCTCAAAATCCCTTAGATATTTTGGGGGGCATGTAATTTGTCTGTACCATGTTAATACCTGGAAAAATAATGTGTGGCATATGGCCTAATAGCTTATGAGCACAAAAAGGAATTTGGCATTGCATGAAAAATTAATTTTAAATTTCTGTGTAAATTAGTGGCAAAGGAATGTGAGTTTCCAGTTCACATCCATATCTCCAATAACAAATTGCAGTTTAAAGCCAATGAGGTATCTGCCACAACAGAGAAACTATCTTTCTCACTCTGTCTGCATCTGCTGGTAAATTCTTAACAAGTTCGCTAATGTAGGTAATTTTCTATGTATAATTTAAAAAAAAAAATCTGGCATAATGGTGAAGCATGCTAGCAATAATTGTAATTTTTTCAACCAATTTTTATTTGTAGATGATACAGTTGCTGTGTGAAATAGTAATTTCTACCTAGTATGTAGTCTAATCTAGTCCAGTTAGATCTAATCCAAAATATCCCATTCATGAAGGGAAATAAAAATAAGAGGGATTAGTTCTTTCTGTTCCAATTTCTTTCCAAAGTCTTTTGAAAGAACTTCCTGCATAGTCATTGTTTCCCTTTTAGAGTCCTTCAGGTCACTCTCATTATGTAAATTTTTAGCAAAATATGCCCATTTGATTCCAGGACAAATTATTTTCTCTTTTGGAAAGGCCATGGCAAAAGATATTTTACTTTTTTCTTTTTTACTTTTAAAATATTCACATTGAAAACATTTAATTATTTGCTAAACTTTGATACTTTGAATTTGATTCAAAGAAGTGGACATCATCCCTTTAACAAACTAAATATCACTGGCCCTGTTGTCAGGAATATAATGCTCCACCACCTTGTCTTTGCTTGGCATCTCTGAAAGAAAGAACCTAACTTCTTACTTGGGCACTAATTTGAGTCTCCCGAGTTGGAAGTGCTGCTGTGTTCAAAATTTCCTTACGAGATGATTTAATAACCTGTACTCACCTCTGCCAAGGAGATCACACAAGGTTTGCGTGAAAGGCTGACCCAGGACTCAGGCTGCTTCTCATTTTCCAGGCTGGCTTTAAAATCCTTTGAAAAAGTTACCTCACCACAGGTAGGAGATGAGAAATTTGAAGGGTTGTTACACACTGCCAGTGTTGATGTAAGTCTGGTGGAAAGCTATTTGGCACAGCAGGGCATAATGAGAAATTCACTCTCAGCTCAGTGATCTCTTCCATGCAGGCCACAGAGCTGCTGCAACCTCACAGACTGGGTCACATTTCTGACACTTTCTTCCTTTGCTTTTGAAATAAAAGAGCTGACAAGACACATGCTCTTTTTCAAATTGTAGAGGGATACATCATTACATGAAGAATATAGCATTAAAAAGGCAAGCACAAGACTTTTTACTCCTGTGGTTCTTCCAGCTTCCTCACCATTCTGTTTAGGGCTTTCTCTTTTTAACATTCTCAGTGGAATTGTTTTCTGTTGTTTCCTCATTTCCCACCTAACTATTACTCCTGTGCAAAGATTTTGTTTCAACCTGACACGCTTGCTAAAATGTTCTGTCTGTCTTTTGCTTTGGATTTCTGACTTCCATATTTCTTCCCCACTATAACGTTTAGCTTCACAAATTTAATTTTCCTACTCAAATCTAGGCTTTAGCTGCAGCTGAGACAACCACAACCCTCCAAGACTGCATACATTCTGCTACTTGCGTGGTAGGTTATCTTTTGTTATTAGCTTGAATATGGCCATTAGAACTGTGCTAGAAACACCAAATTTGTGCCACTCAGCTGGCAGGAGATGGAAGCCCTGAAGGCGCAGGAGCTGATATGGTAATTGGGGAGGTGAAGAAAGTTCATGGCCAGTGGAGGAAAGACTGAGGTTGTCAAGGGAACAAGACAGCTCTGCTGTGCATTCTCTTAAATTGGAGAATTTCCTTTTTTTCTTGTTTTTGGTGGCAAATGCTTTACAATTTAATTTTTACTGTATATTATAGATATTTCAATAAGAAAGATGTATTTCAAGGTCCAACTGGGCATTTTCACCCACCCAGTACCCTGGAAAAGAGAATACTGGTAAACCTCTTCATCTTCCTTGTTCTTAATTTGTGTCACATTTTCAGTTCTTGATGATTATTTACTCAAATGTGTATTGATACTGGAATAATCAATAGACCTGCAGCTCCTTGCTTCCAGCTGTGGCATGAAAATCCCACACCAGGACCCTTTAATCCTATTTTAGTACCAGCCCGTACCAACAGGGGCACTGAAGTCAGCCTAGTCTGCCTGATTGGGCTGTCTGGTCTAATCAGTAGTCAGTGTAGTCAGTGGCTCTCTAGAAACAGTTTGCATATTGCACAGTCCTGGGCTTAGACAAAACCTGTCTCTCCTACCCAGAGCTCTTTGACCACTTCCACAGTACAAATCTCCACTATGAATTGCTCAGATGCACATTTTGCTCCTTCTTTTGTCGTTTCTGTCTCATTAGCAGTCCCATTTCTCTGTGCCTTTGAAGAATAGAATAGAATAGAAT
Source organism: Illadopsis cleaveri (assembly GCA_013399915.1). Lineage (NCBI taxonomy): Eukaryota > Metazoa > Chordata > Aves > Passeriformes > Timaliidae > Illadopsis > Illadopsis cleaveri. The sequence continues at coordinate 1,586,261 of VXBB01001705.1, forward strand.
AGAATAGGATAGAATAGAATATGACTCACATTCAGCCCTAATTTTAAATCAACACAACTGTGAACAGTTGCTTAAGAAGCTTCCTAAGCCCCTTTCAGGAGGGCTGGGAAGATCAGCCCGAATTGTGGCTAATAGCAACAGAGAAGTGAGAGTGTTTTCCTTAAATTTTTATCTGCTCCATCTAGGTTGTTTTCATTAAAAAAAAAAAAAAATCTCATTGACATGAAACCACTTTCATAATTATATGAAAAATAAAGAATACCGACTGACTTTGAAATAAGATTCAACTTCAAAGGTATAAGGAACTTCTTATGGTATCAAAATGTCATTTTCCACATGATATAGGAGCAGTTGTCTCCTGCATTGCTGCAGACTGCCATTCTTTTACCCCCAGAGGTATACTAATCAATTCTTAAACAGTCCTACTTCATCCATGTTTTAGATGTCTGAACTACTGAGTGATCTTTGTGGCAGACACATCTGAAAAAGCAGCATTCACAATGCTTATGCATAATTTACTGTATAATTCTTCACACTTATCTAGCACCTTTCAGCTTAAGATTCCAAAGCTCTTTGCAAATATTAATTAATTTATCCTTCCAGTGGTACTTGAAGATAGGAGATATTACTATTCCTCAGGAGAGGCAATGATAAAAAAAGAAATAAAAACAGAATGTCACTTTCAGCAAGTCACTGTTGCTATATAGCTTTTTTTTTTCAAACGAAAAATGGAGATAAAATAATAATTTTCAAAAATGTTATTACGAATAATTATTTTCACTTCTAAGAGAAATCTGAAAAATTTTAGAGCAAAATGTTATTTCTTAATATGTATAAATAAAGATATGAACTTGTGAAGGCCTCAACTCTTGCATTCAGCTAATGCAATACTGAAATAAACAGGAGCTTGACACCCAGCCCCTGAGCACTTTTGACAGTCTTAACCAAAGACCCAACAGTACAAATGGGTACAAATGGGTATATCAATTTCTCCCAGTCCTGAGGTGCTCACCAGGAATTCAAGAACCTTATTGTGTATTCTTATTTTTAAATTTCAGGATCCCAACTTGTTTCTTGTCCATCTTTCTTTTGTCCTGTAAGAATACTGTCTGCTTTGAAAACCAAAGCAATGTCATTGAAACTCTAATTTTTTTTGAGTTTCTGAGAGCAGTTTGACACTTAATCAAGTCTTGCTGCTCCCAGCTCCCTTTATTATGATAATGTATTACACCAAATTGAAGATGGCAAGAGGAAAATTACTGGGATGATGTCTTAACATATTGAACAGAGGCCTGCTCTCACAGAAGCCCATAGCAACACTCCCATTATTTGCTTAATACCAATGTTGTATTCTCAGCCACGACACACAGCAAAGAAAAGCCAGTTATGCAGTGCTGAATATATTAAGATGTTAGAAGCACTGGGAACTTGAATTCCTTGGTGCTATGGTGCTCAAATATGATATTTGATAACTGGTTAAAGTGGAGTTGCCTTGTCTACTCCTAACCAGTTATTCCTATGCCACCTTCCATGTACTTGAGTATTTCATCAGGACTTTTCATTTTAAAAGGATCTCATTTTCACACTTCTCTTTCACAGGACTGGTGCATAAAGAACTTTTTAACTTCAATAATTCTCCCTCCAGCAATGCTGTGTTTCTGTAATAGCCCCAGAGGGCAATATTTATTCCAGTGCTGATGCACATTGTTTAAACTTTCTTCTAAACTTATGAGTTTTCATTTCCAACTGAAAGTTTTTCTTTGAAGATACACAGTCACTTTTGTTTGAATAGATAAGTAAAACAACAGGAATTTACCTCTTGCTACCTCATAAGGAAACAATTTATTTAAAATCTTTCTAAGACTATTTAGACTTTTGCTACCCTTAATTCAAGTAATCTGTCTCCTACTAAGTTAACCAATGACAGCTTTTGTAGTCATAATTTAAAACAATTCTGGCCTGGAATGCATAAGCTATGTTTTCACTTAATCTAACTGGCAACATCATTGTAATGAAGCAAGGAATGGAGAAACACGACAGAAACCTGGCTTGATACACATTCTTTTACTATTAGTGTCAACAAATATTTTTTTTTAAATATTTAAATGCTATATATGATTTTTGCATCATTGGTGTGGTAATCAATATAACATAAAACAAATCTAAATGTAGAGTTATTCAGCATGTTGGTCTTGAATCTTAACACTACTAGCTAATCTCTTTGTAATACATTCATATATTATATATATGAATGTATCTTATGTACATCCACATACATTAACATCTGTCTTCCTGACATCAAGTACCATATCTGTGAGTTAAATGCTTTTGTGGTTTGTGACTTTTAGCATGCCTAATTTTAGAGGTCAGCATTAAGAATTTTCCTCCACATACTTTAATTTTGATAGTTTCTGCCCTTGTGCAAATGGGCTTCAAACCACATAATAAAAACAGGACTCATGGGCAACTGGGGCTTTCATCTTTTTCTCTTACACTCAAGTTAGTGGGTCATGCAACTCTGCTATGCTTGATTGAATACTTCACTGAAATCCAAGTGGATTTCATAAAGGCATACCAAGCTCTCTCTCTACCAGCTCACTCAGTCACAGATAGTTTTACAACTTCAGACTGCAAAAAGTATATTATGAGCCTGGAACACACACCAGAGTGGACAGAAATCATACTATAAGTTGTCAGGACACAAAGGGTCTCATATAGCTTGGGCCCTTTCCACAGGCTCTTTGGGGCTTTCCTGGCTGCCTGGTCATTCCTTTGGTAATAATGATTGTAACTTGTGGAGACAACCAGATGGCATTTGTGAGGCCATGGTCCTGTGTGATTTAGAAGTGGGTCTATCACACACATCAGCACAACTTTGTTTTGGATCGTGGATGGGGCAAATGTTATCTGTGTACAACATTTGTGCTAGCTATGCTCTTTTACATTGATTCTATGCCAATTAGAAAAACAGAGAGAAAGCCTGATTTTGCATAGAGATGCAGACTGATAATACTTGATCTGGCAGGTAGCCTGGCAATATGGAGTCAGTTTATTGATATTTTAAAATAAATATGGGTCAGCAAAGTAAGTATTTACAACATCAGTGCCTTTCATCCTACACCTATCATGGTTTTTATTCCACAAGAGGATAGGTTTGTCATTATGGTGGATAGCAAGAAGCATGTGCATACAGTTCACAGATAAGTCAGAGCCTATAAGTTCTCCATAACTGTTTTTCCCAAATGTGTCAGTAATATATGTCTTTGTAGGAAGCAGACTCCCAAGGTGTTTTTCCAGAGACTTTAATGAACATCAGCTGAAATTGCCGAACCCAGTGTGATCCTGCTAGATGTACAAATAAAAGTTTTCCTTGTTTTCTTTTTCATTATTGTCGTGCAATGAGTGAATGTTATTTTAAAATCTCTCCGCTAAAATGCAATTTTCTTCCTTCAAGGGCAAAACTTGTTACAGAAACTACTGTTTCACACCAAATGAGACACACATGATTCTTTATTTATTATTTTATCCTCAAAATTTTTGATCACACTTTCAAATTCTAGTAATTCTTAATACAGAATATTTGCACAAAAGACAGATAAGAAGAAACAGACATATGTATGCTTTGAAATTATTTAACCATAATGTGACTGTTGACTTTGTGGCATGTTTACTTGGCTTTCAAAGATTTAAGTCTATTCCAAGATACAGAGCTTTGCCAAAAGTGGTTGTAACTTTCCCAACAGGGAGGATCCGCAACTGTGTTCAGAATGTTTTCATTCAGAAACTTTTTTAACTCCTTAGTATTACAATAAGTGTCTGTGAACCTCAACACAATATCTACCCCACATCTTTTAGCTGACAACGCTGAAGTTTTCAATTCAGTGTCTTGTAAGGCAGGTGCCAAGCACATGACCTGGTGCTTAGATAATTAATGTTTAAAGTCACTTGGTAGGAGAGGGTAATTTAATAGAGGTAAAGTATGACCATATATCAAACAAGCAATGCAAGGGAGTGTCCAGATTAATTACTAGCATTTTGAACCTTCATGAATAGCTCTTTTTTACTGTGTTTTTAAAGGGTATGTGATTATCTTACTTTTCCACATTAAGATAATCTTACTTTTTGCATAACTACTAGATAAGTGGGGGGAAGAGCAAAAATATACAGAAGTATTTTTCTTCCAGTAATTCAGATCTCTCTGACTTGATATCACAAAATGTCAATGTGTTCTAAAACTGGTCTGCTATTAATATACTGTGTGATTGTGTATAAAAATCCATTTGACTCTGTTTGGACTCTAGAATGAAAAAGAAAGGAGTTTCTCTTCAGACTTTTGTCAGGGACTTCTTTTCATATTCTTATATTCATAGAAAATTTTAAAAATGGATCTGAAACAGATTACAAAGGATCAGATGTCCAGTGGTTAGCCCAAGACAGACTCTATTACACCTTGATCAGTCCTGAACATGTGTTTTGTATAAGCTGTGGTAAAGACCTCCAGTGACAAAGAGTCTTCACCCTCCCCAGGCAATTTTTTAAGGCTGATAAAATGGATTCAAGTGAATTTCAGACTAATCCAGATGTTGTGGAATTGGCTCTGATCTGAAATCTCCAGAGGGCTTTCGTGTGGAAGAGCAACCAGCTGTGTAAAGGCTCTGAGGAACCTTCTCTCCTCTGCTCTTGAATTATGTATGTATGCACAAGGCTGAGAGACATCCACATTCCCAGTGGTGAAAGAATTCTCATTCTCTCCCACTTTTACAAATACAGTCTCTCTTGTTTCTACCATAAAACAGCATAATGCCACTCCTCTTTTATCTAATGATCTTCCCTCTAGATTCATCACAAATAGCTAGGAGGAGAAAATGCAATTACCGCCCATAATCCCATGTTAGGCTGCCAGACATTGCTTTGTACAGGCAAGATCGAATGAGTCATAAGAAAAGGAAAAGCCACAGAAGATCCTACAGATATTTATTAATTTACATCTGTTCTCTTGTAAAAACTTCAAAAGCTGGACTAAAAGATGTTCCTCATTCAGCTACAGTTCCATAGATCATGACCTATGACCACAAAGCTAAATATTGCCAACCAAGAGCTTTGGTTCTATTGATGTAGCTGCCTCCTGAACAGCTCAACTAGCAAGCCTTCTTCACTAAACATGAATCATGTAAGACACCAAAGATGACCACACTCTAGCAATGATGCCAGCTGACACAGAACAGCCTCTACTCAGTGCTATTAACTATCTTAATTTTCAGAGCAGAAACCTGTGCAAGGCATCTGGGATTGATCAGTGAATGGTATTCCCTAGTCATCTCAAGGAGACATTTGGAAGATAATTGTGACCAGGATTGTTCTAAAAACATAACAGCATAACATATGGTTACTAGTGCCTAGAGAGCTCCTGGAGAAGGCATACAGTATTCCCATAGGTATGAAAGTGTTTACTTTGTTTCAACTGAGCCCGTTTTTCTAAGCTGTACCTTATGGCTGTCCTAATCAACTGGTACAGGTGCAGAAAGAAGAGATGGGGCTAGGACAAGGGGGAGCAGGGGGATAGATATCGTGAGGATTATAGGAGCACATTTTCTTTCCAAGGACAGAAGCTGGGTTGCAACAAAGGCAATTTAGAAATTCTTGCCTGAGCTAGAGCTGACTCTGCAGGCTGACACACAAATGAAAGCTGGTGTTTCTTATGCACACCAGTGCTGTAGGCCGGAGAAACCTGCAGCCCCAGGTCTTGTCATCCAGGCATGAAGTTTACCAAGATTTTTGGACAGTCAAGATTTGAAGCTGTGGCTTAGGATTCCCTATTGGCCTGAGCTGTTAGAGAAGTGAGATAGTTCAGTTTTAACCTTGTTCGGTTGGAGGTCCTCTATAAGTCATCAGCAAAACACGTGGCCCTAGTACATGAGGTGTACATGTTGGCTTTTCAATCCCCTGATGTGCGGTGCTCTTCCAGCAGGACATCCTGAGCATAAGGATACCTGTGCATGTTGCTTATCCCCACTGCTCCCACAGGAGCTCACTGTAAAGGCAATTCGTTTAAAAGCTGAGCTCTGATTGAGGTGAGGTAGACAGCAGCTAATGACCTGAGACAGGTACAACACCCCTTTCTCCTGCCTCTCCTCATTCAGCCATTGTAATCAGCTATACCAGGGAAAAGTGACCCTCCTCATGTGCTGTGCATATAGGAAATGTGAAATTCCACGGTTAAAAGTCAAGCAGGCCCCTGCGTCCACAATGCATCAGGCCTTTGTCACTGGTTTTGGTATTTGATATGTTTTATTCCACAGAATTAAAAGAGATAGGAAAAGGAGCATAGTATTTAAATTATTAACACCCTTGACTGAGGTTTTCAAAGGAATATATTCTGAGGCAGGACAAACCCAGGAGCTATATTCACTTTAAATAATTCCAGCATTCCAATTAGGAAAGCTGTGAGCTTTTTGTTTCTTAGTTGCTTGGAGACATGGAATACTTGGTGAGGCTTTTAAAAATTCCCTATAATCCAATTTAAAGGCTTTTATATTTACTTCTGAGGTGACACCTCTGTAACATGGTTGTTTGCAGTTATCTTTGGCAGGAAGAGATACTAGGAAAGCATCCAGAATTGTTCAGTAAGCCCAACAGGCTACCTGGGAGAGAGAGAGACTGTATGAAACCATCAGCAGTGGCTGCTTGGGAGGAACAAATGCTCCAGTAAGGCTCTGAGGAGCAATTCCCTTGTGGTGTGCTGCCTCATCCTCAGAGTAGGATTAATGTCATTTAGGAAAACCAAATTTTGTAAAGATGAGGAAAGCAACAAAATGAATCACATCAGAGGTATTTTTTTTCCCTAACAAGCCTATAGTTGAAAGAATTTACCTTTTGCATAGATTAGGAATTCTGTAGATTGGCATGTTTATCCCTGTCTTAGAAGGATTTATATATATGTTTTGTGGGAGAAAGACTGTAGCTTTCTAGAAGCTTCTAGAATCTGATGAGACTTCACTTCTGATTATAGACTTTAATTATTATAAAAATACCATGTTATTTATCAATTATTATTATTACTACTGCTGTTTGTTTATAATATTACTGCTTATCACCATACATTTATGAATATTATGGTATCATTATAGCATAAGTTTTAACAATATTTTTTATCTGGCATATTATAGCAGGAAATGTAAAGATGTCACCTACAAATTACTGTTGGGAAAGAAATGAGTCTGTGTGGTAAGTTCTTGGAAATTATTTCTTTAGACTTCTTTTCAAACTCAGAGTACTTTTAAAGCAAAGTATGCTCTTCCTGATGGTGTAAAATTTTGTTTCCATTTATAATGAAAGCCGCCATGAAAGGAAGTTATATAATTTTAATTATTTTCCCATTCAATTATTTTCTCAGGGAAATTGCATTTTTTGTGGTCTATGAATAATTTTTTAGAAATCATTAATTCAAAAAACTTGTGTACTGATCTTTTGTTGTTATTGTTGTAAATGTCAGTGCATCTAGAGTCAATTTTGTCTGAAAAAATCAGGCAATTTGGTTAAGTGAATTGACGTACTAAAGTCTTTGGTATTCCGAAGTTTGGGAGGAGAGGATAGGTGCAAACAAATTCTGCTAAGAAAATATATTCTTATACACAATCCTTTTGTGTCACGGCTGATTGCTGTAATTTGTGACTTATTGGCCTGGGTGGGCAACTGCCTGCTCTAGAAATACAGCAGAGCACATGGATTTCTGGCAGTTCTTGTGGAATGGAAGAAATGTTCTATTTGCATCTTCCTGCTTGACATAACAATTGCCAAATATCAATGGGTTTAATAACTTAAACTGCTATAATTTTGTGTGTGATGGGCAAAACAGGTAAACTCATAAGGAATGTGCTCATCCTGGTAAAAATTTTGGCCTTGATCTTGTCTCAGTAAGGTGAGCAGAAGTTCTGCTGCAATTGTGGGAGAAGGGGTCCCATGCAGTCAACAATGAGGAGACGAACAAAGACAAACCACTGAGATGTTAATGTTTGATTTTCTATCAAAGGAATATTTTTATCTGACTTAAGAAAAGTACTTTAAAAAAACTAACTCATTTTTAATGGTAATCAAATGTGCACTTAATTTGGGAAAGACAGTCTATAACAGGAATTATACATGCAAAAATAAGGCGAACATATAAAAATAAATAAATCACTACACCTGTATAAGGTAAAAGGAAATAGCTCTCTTACTTGCATTTATATCCTTCTGGTATTATCAACACATTTCTTATCTAATGTGGTTTGCTTTTAATCACATTAAAAAAAAATTATTCAGACAAGGATTTAAGAAAGAGTGTTTTTCATTAGATTTAGCTCCCCTGCATGGTTGAATCAACATCTGAAATGCTTAGATACTACATTTTTCTCCTCTGCACAAAAGGTCTCATATAATAAAACATTATAATATTTAACCTTAAGTTGTTGCATGATGATGTTTCATTTATTAAAATATGAGTTCTTTGGGATATTAAAGTTTATATATGCTTTAGTAAATAATGGTAATGGGGGTAGCTGTAGAGTGGTTGCAGCTTGGAAAGCAAGCATATGCTAGAAAGTAATATCTACTATCCAAACCACAGCTTTTAATATATCAAAATAAGTATATCAACATAATTATTGCTATTTACTTCAGTTTTAATGAGGAAAAACACATAATAATACATGAGAAAAAAGAAGGCTTGACAGGTGTTTTAGCAAATGGGCTTATAAAGAAACAAATGCAATTTTGTTTTCAGCAGGGACTTAGAATAACAAAAATAATTTAAGACTAAGAAATTCATAGTCAAGTTCAAACATTCATAAGCAGTATTCAAATATCTTAAAACACGCTCTTCATCTGTTGGAGATCAGTATCAGCAGTACAAAACATTTTATGGATGGTTTTATGTCACTCTGAATAACTATTTAAACATGCTTTTTAAAAGGAAAACATTCTCTGTAGTACAATAGCCACTGTCAAAAAGCAAGTGAGAGCAGTTCTTCTCTACCACACAGTATGTGCAACATCCAATTTATGATAAACCAATGGGCCAGCATAAGGAGGGGGCCATAGAATGGGATGAAGCCAGTGACACACTCATGACCCTCATACACTTTCTATTCATTAAACACCATAATACATGTTTTTTCATTGTATCGATTATTGTTGAACTAACCTATTGCTTTTGCAAATTCATTCACTCTAGTATTAGTCACTACCAGCATTGTGCCTTTGATTCATATATTAGGTCACATAACTGATATTTTTGGATATATCCTAATTTGTTTTCTGCATCTTCTCTTCTCTGCCTGCCTTAAATCAGAAGCCATATGGGCAGACAACAGTGATTCTGTTTAGACGTGAGGATTGTTCAGCTACCAACTCCAGTCATCTCCTTTACATCCCATGACTTCAGCTTCCCCACACAGAAACTTAAAATTCCTTTCTTCATCTTCACATAATCTACTTCAAGGATAAGTCTTGACCAGATCTGGTATATTCTTCTCTAGCTTAACTATGTATTAACCATATATGTATGTCTATGTTTAAAAATCAGGTAGTGTAAGAATCTTCCATATCTGTGCTGAGATATATCTGATTGTAGCACTTTGTCTGGTGTTAAGGTACATTAGCTTGGCACATGTGAGGCTAAATTTAAAAATACTAAATTAGTGTCCAAGCATGAAAACACCATGCAAAGGTAGCATCAAACCCCAAAAAGTTAGAAGGTGTAAGTTGAAAGCTATGGAAAAGAGCAGAATGAATTCTTAGCTCTTGTTAAGCCCAGAGCCAGAATTCCTGTATGGGAAATGAAGCAGAAGATATTAAACACAGTACTGAAAGTTGCATTTGTTTGGGCCACTCTTGCAGTACATGCATAATAAACACCAAGTAAATATAAACATGTTTTATTTTCAAATAAGTTTATTATAAATCTATATATTTAGTGATGCACTTGGTAGTGTTAAGTTTACTGTAGGACTCAGTGATCTCAAAGGACTTTTCCATACTAAACTATTCTATGATTTTATAAAGATTTCTTTATAAGCACTCAAAAGCATTTTCAGGCACTGGAAATCAATGACTCTTCAAGGGATGAAAATTAAACACGTGGGAATGTGTGCCATCTGGTGACACACAACATGACACTTTGCAAGACACGTTGAAATTGATGCTTGAAAATGTTTGTTGATATTTGTAAGCCCTACAGTTCTTTTATTTTCATTGTCAAGATGAATTCATGGTAGTAACCTGCAGAACTTCACTGCTGCTTACTTAAGTAGGCAGCAACACATAATTCAGGCACAAGAAAATTATTGTCTCTCCCTACCTTTCAGCAAAGATAGAACCCTTCAACACTGAAATGCTCCACAACATAAAAATATCACTACACTGGTAAAAAATACTAAACTACACTTTCTGTATCTCTTTTTTCTGCTTTTTAGTCATTCTATCAGTTCAAAATAGGGAGTTAATTGTATTGCAAATTACTTCAGAAGGCATGTAACCAAGAAAAGTTTCAACTCCATAAGAAAATATGAGGGCATGGACATATTCTTACAAGTTAGAAGATGCTGGGGAACAGAAAGACTTTCTCTTTGTAGCAATAATTTTTCAGCACACCTATGTGAAGCAATCATCAGCGATCTGGAATCTGCTTTCCAGTTCTTCAACAAACCCCACCGTTGGTGAATCTAGATTGTGCAAAGTCCTTGCTGAACATGATCAGACCTATACAATAGTGGATTGACAAACTGCATATTTGTGCATCTATGCTCATGCAAGTTCTTCTTTTGACCTTGGCCAGAGTTATATTGCTAAATCGGCTATAATCAGAGGTTAAACCCAGCTGCACTCAATCCCTCTGACCTCTGGGGACTAGATGGAATGCAAGGGGGTTTATTTTTGGCTAAATTCCTATACCTTTAATGCAACACACTCCTACTTGATCAATATAATCTGAAAAAGAGTGAACCTCAGTTCTTCTTTTTCCACATTATTATCTTCATCATCAGGGTCTGAAATTATCCACTTTATGCTCATTGGGTGTGCCTACAGGGTCTTTGCAGACCGTACAACCAATGAACCTTGGTTGTTAAGCCACCTGGTGTGCATGTGCCCACATTCCTACTGCTCAAAGCTAATACCCCCCACAGAAGGCTGACTTCAGCCACACTCTCTGAGGACCCAGAAGAAAACTAGATTCTATTAGAAGAGAACTAATCCACTCCAGACCAGGGACCACAAATAGCATGATATAAACACGGGAAACTGACCAGAAAACTAGGACTTATGCAGCAGAACTGATATGAAAGTGAAATGACAGAGTTGAGCCATTTAGTGGATTTTTACATGAATGAACACTTTCAACAAGTAAGAATGTGAGGACCTCCTCAAATTTCCCGATTTCTGTTCCCAAATTTCTTTTTTTATACCAATCACCTTATGTTTAGGGGCAAGTCTTTTCCGCAAAAGGGGAAAAGCAGCAAACACAAACCCAAATCTCAAAGACCATCTATTAGATTGATGTACATTATGAGGTAGCATTTTTTTTTTCTCTGCAACACATAGCCCAGGATTTACACACTTAGTTCTTGAGATGGTTTTAAATGGTATGTCCACTGCATAGAAAGGCACCTGCCTGATGAGGTATGAGCATGCTTAAACAGAAAGAAGCTGTAATACTCAGTGATGCAAAAGAATTTGTGTGGACTTTACCCAAGGCAAGATCTTTGACCTAGATTTGTTGCCTCTGGTTTTTAGACAAATTATATTTTAATATTCATAATCTCTTGTATGCTGAGCTTTTAGCTTGGGACAGTATCACCTATAAATAACTTCAAATAAATAAGCACGAGATAGGAATAGCTGGTCAAAATGGAGATGGGATATGTTTGAACTGCAGAAATAAATAAAATGAAAAACCTACCTAGTAGCTCTGCTTAAGAAATTTAATAGCTTGCAATGACTGATGCCATGACAGAACTGAGCTGACAATTTTGTGTCAGGGAGATATTAGTCTGTCTTAAATTATTCCAGACTAATAAGCACATTAATATCGTGTTGCTCTTTTATCTATGTCTACAGGTTAACAGAAAAAGGAAAGGAAAAAAAAATAATAGGTGAAGGCAAAATACTCACAGGAGTAGTTCCATTTTGCTGTAAGAACACTGTTTCCCGTCTCTTTTTACTTTAGAAAATAATTCCTATTATCAGTAATTTAAAAGGCAGCCTCTTCTTTATTCCACTGGCACCATACCTTCATAGCTTTGAGGTCAAAGACGCAAACAGCTGTGGCAAATGAATCCAAGCAACTAGTCTGGTATCTCTTCATGAGGAAGAAATGGATTGTGGGAAGGCATCTGTAGAATTTCCCTAAGGCCGTCGCTATATAGTAGTTTAAAAACGACATACAGTCTTGCAGTGTTCAAGTGATCACTTAGATTAGGTTAACAGAAAGATTGTTCTTTGTAACGAGAACAAGAGGCTACCAAAGAATATTGGTGCTTCAGCAGAAATACACATACTTACACTGCATTTACTTACCCCTACAGAGAGGAGAGAAAACCTTTTAGCACTCTTAAAAGTGAGAGACAAACAGCACTGTCTAGAGCCAAGTGTTGCAGAGATGGTGGCGAGGTGTGAAGCATCCCTCCCTCAGCAGCACAGCCAGTGCTCCCCAGCCCCATCACTGTGGGGCTGAGCAGCTGCCAGCCCTGCTGCTCTTTTGGGAATATGGTGGGTTTATGATGCAAATAAAGGTCGACAGAAAACCACTGCACCAATCTCCTCCTGATCACTTGCATCACTTTTTCTCCTCTGAGACCTAGGGTCTCTTTGATGGAAAATGTATTCACTCTTTCTGTGCCTGTTCTTCGTGAATGTGACAAGGCATCTGCTTTCCTGTAGAACCTCCCGTCTGAATCAGTATAGCTCAAGATTACAGGAGTCAGAGTAAAACAGGATTGAGTACATATTTCCACCAAGACCCCAGCATTGCTGAAGTATAACAACTGCAGAATTACTCAGCCTGTTCAGTCAGGAGTGTTCGTTCTCTTTTCTTTCCCCAAGAAAAATCACCATGTGTTTGGGCACTGAAATTGGCCCTAAGCAGAAAATCCTAATAATCATGCAGATTGAAGGGCACAATTGAGGTTTTTTACCTTGCTGTGGTTTAGCATATTCACCCCACAGAAACACAGTATTTTCTGGTTTTGACAGAAGTGCTTTGCTGTATCTGCAAGAAGAATTGTCATCAACAGGAGCCACAACCCTGTGTTGCCTGGCAAGGCTAAGCAATGCAACACCCAGTACTGGCAGGGCGTGCAGCAGAGGTTTTACCAGTCTGCAAAGGGCTTTTGGTGCTGATCCCTCAGCTTCTTTTAAAAGCTTCTTTTACATCAGAAGAATCTTGGAATAATAACTCTACAGCGTATTTTTACATCATAACATTCTTGGAGAAATACCCCTACAGTGGACACCCATACAACTGAAATCAGCCTCTGGCACTAATCTCTGGTATTAGCTGAAATGATAGTAAATTTTATGCTTAAGAAAGCAGATAATAGACTGTATAATGTTCTAAAAAACCCCAAATGCCCCTGATGAATTCATGTTAACTTGCTGATTGACAACTAGAGCTTTTTTTTTTGCTAATTAACAGTGTGTCTTTTCAGCAAACAATTTCCTGTAACAAACTATAGAAAAGTTACTCTTGAACTTCATCTAAAATGTAAACATTGGAAGTAGAAAAAAAAAGCCCTTATACAGAGAAAATGGGTGAGGAAAAAAAATAGCACCATCTTTAGTTGATATTTTGAAAGTCATATTGAACACTTTGCCTAAATAACAATAATGTGCTGTCCTGAGAGCACATAAAAAGCACCTGTTAAATGGAGCAATGTGCATATTTTTCATGCATTTTTAAGAGGATTGACTATGCAGGAGGAGAAGGAAACACTAAAAGAGCTTCAGCTGAGAAAGGAACTACTGGTAATTATCTTGTATTGTCACCAAAACCCATATGTAAATATCCAGTAATGAGCTTATAGATCCTGAGGTTAGAAAACTGTTCAGCTTCAGAAATTGAGTGTAAAAGAGATCTAATCTTGTGTTCAGCCATTCCAGAGCCAATTCCATTCAAATAACTCGATCTATTTGAACATGTACTATCAAAATTATGAAATATTTGTTGAAGTCATAGGATTGCTGTCTTCTTAATGAGCATAATTAGCACTAGAAGCAAATAGAATTGCAGGAGTCTCCATCATGACTGAACAATTAGGTCTGCTTCTGGTATCCAAAACCGAACCAGGTTTTTTGCACATTTTTGAAGTAACTGGATGAAATTATGAGAGTTTGTTAAGCAATTTAGCATAGTTTCTTTCTTTTTGTCCTTATATTTTTACATCAGTATATGAATATTTAGCTTTAATGTAAAGCAAGAGGTATTTCTGTTTCCTATATAATATACAATAAATCAGTTAGTATATTACAGATATAAGCTCAAATCTTGATTTAAATTCATCTTTCTTAATTGGATTGAAGAAGCTTTCTCTAGAGACAAACATAAATCTTAACTCACAATGTCCTTGCTGAGCTAGTGATTGTTAGAAATGTATCAAGAAAGAATTACTTCTGCCCATAAGAATTCACTTTTGTCCATAAGGAATCTCCTCTTTTAATACTTTTAGGTTGACACTAATATTTGAGTTAGATGCCAGAATCAACAAAATAGATTTTCTTCTTCAGCAGGGCCAAAAGCTTGACAGCCTGCCAGTGGCTTGGGAGTAAAGCAGATCAGGTATGCTTGGTGGGATAGACCTCAGTGTTTGAAATGCTCCTCTGCTGAACACAGCATATTTCATTTAAGATACCTCATATTTTAATTTTCACTTTATTCAAGATTAGCTCCAAGGGACGCCCATCTCTGATTTGGCAGGTCCATCCCAAGGCAGGACCTCTGCAGCTGGCTGCTGAGTGGTGGCAGAGAAGCCCACAGTAATGATCATTTTACCAGCCTCCATGCTCTTATAGCTTTTGGTCAATTGGGAGGCTTATTTATTTTTTGGCTTTTATATTGAGTTAAGGCCCAAACCACATAGGTACATGGCCACATAGTGAGCTAGAAGTGCTTACTCTCTTTAACTCACTTTTTACTCACTGAACTCAAGCTCTGATTAATAAGAGGTCACTTTGAGATGTATCGAGGACAGCACAAACAATCAAAATTCTCCAGCTGAAAAGAACAAGAGAGATGAAAAATAGAATGAAAGATGACAAAGGAAAATAAACAGAAAGGAAGACTAAGACATTTTAAGAATTCTTAAGTAGTAATACCATGACTGACAGTAAAATAAATATTATTCTATAATTGGGGAGTGGTGCATTGAAAGTAGAAAAAGGTAGATTTTTGGTGTGTTTTCACTTGACAGACTACCTTCTGTCAAATTCAATGTAAACTCACAATTCTGCAGGTTTTTTTAATATGATTTGTAGAGTTCAAGTTCTCTACAGTTTCTTCTGAGTATAGTGGCTAGGCATGGATATATTTGCAAATTCTGATTTATACTGCAGTGGGTCTCCAGGAGGAAACAAAGCAAAGTCTTCAAACAGTTAACAATTACTTTATTTCTTTCCTTTTATTTAGCAAAGAAAGGTTAAAAAAAAGTCAAGCCCTACAGGCAGTAGGACCTTCAGGATCTCAACATACAGTGATGCCTTGTGCAGGATGAGGACAGCCAGAAAGAGGCACTGAGAAAGCACAAACTGCCCCTATTCATCTGAAACCAGGCTCTGCTAGACTAAATGCAAGCACTATTAACCCTTTCATCACTAAGGGGAGATAGCAGCAGAAGCAGGCTGACCTACATGCTCTCTTACTTGAATGGACTTATCACTCAAACAGGCCTGTGTCTTTGAAGAAAAAAATGTCAGGTGTTCTCTCAGGGGTCTTCGTTTTACCTGGGTCACTGGCTCCATCCTCAGCAGCAGTGAGGAAGTTTATATTACAGTGAAATATTCAGTGTCCAATCTGTTTTAACCTGGGGAAGCTAAGAAACCACTGTAATTACAGAATTCCATCCCCAAAGACACAACTCAAGGTTATCCATATCTGAGCAGAATACTGTCCTTTTCTTACACCTTCTTTCTTCCTCTTCTATTGTCAAAAGCCAAAGGCAAGTCTTCCTCCATATGAAACAAGGATGTCTTAAGGGGGAGTTGATAGCTGAAGAGACTGGCCACCCCATAAAGCCTTTGCAAAAGCAGTGCTATGCAAACTTCTCAAAACTAGTCCCGGCCTTTGGCAGATTTGTCACCAAATCTTCATGGACCACCAGGAGGCTGGATGCAGTTGCACTGCCTTGCCTATGGGGGATCCCTCATCCAGATGCAGCTTCCAGCAGCGCTGTCTGCACACAGGCATGTCTTGTATCATAGGTCAACAACGAATGTAACCTCCAGCTTAATTATACAAGCCTTAACTTAAGCCTCATGAATGATACCTGTTAAAGGAAGCTCTAAATGAGAAATAGTTTACTCAGAGGTCACACAGGCATCTAACAATCTAGATGGATTTTTTATAGATAAAAAAGGCTCCATGGAGAATCACTATGTGAAATAAAGATACCTGAGACAGTTTCTTGTAGAAATCACCCATGTTTTGGCAAGGAGAGACCATTGTTATCTGTTGTATCATGATTTGCAGATAGGTAAGGCAGTTTTAAGTCAGAAATACATACTGTAGTGTGGATACTCTGGCAACAGATCTGGTACAGATTGATATTTTTATTTCTGCTAGGTTAGAGAAAGATAGACTGCAGCTTCCTTATTTGTGAATACTTTCCACAGGGAGAAGGACTGTTCACCTTTAAGTCTTCCAGTGGATAAATTGTGCAAAATGAATGAGACTTACTTACCTGCTCAATTTAAAAGAATTGATCTTCAGAAAAACAACAGGATTTTCCGTTGCTCAGGGGAGAGTTAGCAAATGGAATAAGACACTGAAAAGACTGATAAGAACAGTCAGTAGAAATTGCTTCAAAATAGACAGAGGGAAGAATTCAAGAAAAAATGTGAAGTGTAACTGCTGGCTACAATTACAGATAGGATACCTTCTTTCTTAAGTTTTTGTGTTCCCTATACAACACTAAAAACACTAAATGGATTCATCTAGCACACACATGTATATTAAAACAAATGGAAAGCACATTTTAGGGAAGAATTAATTCTCTGGTATAATAGCTAAGAGGCTAAAATCTATTTGTTTACTTAAATATTTGTATTGCCTTCAGTAGGGACCGTCACATGCATATCCAGCTACTATTAGATCATTTTATTACAGATTGTATGTATTCTGGAATCCCTAAAGACAATTATGAAATTCAACCACAATGTTATTGTTGAACTGTATGTATCTCCCATGTCTCAAAAGTTCATGCTAGTAAGACCATAATTATTTTAAAAAAAAATTATGTTACCATCCCAGACTGCGAAGTTATTCAGATCTTCTGTCTTCAAGATCAAGTTAGTAATGACCATGTTTCTAACTGAGTATTTTGTTTTCCTTTCTCAAAGAACAATGGGCTGAATTCACTGTGGATACAAATGAAGATGTAAGTCTGATGTAAGCTAATGATGGAATTTCTCTAACTAGAAAAAGAATGAGTGCTTGTGGAATTTTTGCATTTTGTTGAGGAAAAAACCCCCGCTTTTGTGATCACAGAAAAATAAAGGATAAAATAAAAATGATGCAATACATATATATTAAAAAAGAATAAGAAAATCTTTCCTTTAGCTAAAAATTACCTACTACCTTGAATAATAATGCTGCCACTAGTACTTATATTCAATACGCTAAACTGAGAATCCTGTAACTCTGACAGGTGTGATTTCTACTTGAAGAAAAATCCCACAAACAAGTTAGTCAGGATATGTTCTGCTTTTCAGTAATAAGAAGCTGTGATGCACAACACACGCACAAGGATGGAAATCTTTGACCTCTTCCTTGAAAGAGGCTGGGACATGCAGGCATATGGATTCTGGCACTCCAGGTAACACTACATAGGGAATGTGTCACCAGTAGAAACTGAGCACTGTCTTTCTGTGTTGTCATTTTGAAAATGCCACGGAGTCCTTGTCACAGCTTTTACTGCCTGAAACCCAAAAACTGAACCAGATGAATTGTATTATAGGGAAAGCAAGTAGCCTGGATTTTAGGGGTTAAATGCAGTGCATGATTAAACACAGCTCTCCTGACTGGTGAACCTTTAGCTCTCAACATGAGTCAGTGTTTCTGTAGCAGAGATGCCTGGGTGCCCTGGAGTATCTCAGTCTGTGTCTTTTTCATTGTTTCTTATTCATTACAAAGCATACCCTTTTGAAAATTTGACATCTGCCAAGGATAGGTGTTAAATGACTCAATCAAACACAAAACAGAAGTGAAAAAATACAGTTCCTGAAGACTGAGACAGTACACGTAGGATACCACTAAGTTTTAATTATTTATATAATCTGCTCACATTGACTTTGGCTGAGCTTTTCATAGAAAAAGAAAGAAGGAAGTTAAAACTCCTAATCACATTTCTCAGTGATACAAGGAAAGAAGGATCGTTTCAGTAGGCAGACATAAGAAGTCAGGACATAGCAGATCCACTTCAAGGTCCCTGTTTGCCTTTGCAATTTGGGAAAATCATGTGGTCTAGGTTCTTAAGGAACTAAGGTGAGTCAGCTTTCTGCAGGCAGTTTACTTCTTACAGGTTCTCCCCTCTGGAATAAAACCAGCGTGTCTATTACTACAGCAGTGATGCCTGTCTGATGGCATGTTGAACCACCGAATTTCAAGTCTCACCTATAAATTAAGCAGAGCAGGGTTTTGAATCTTGCTCTTCCATCCTATAAATAACAGAACCTAAATTTTTGATTCATGAGAACATGCACAAACATATACATGCTGATGCTACTATGCTAAGCCTGTATCCGCTGACAGACTGTAACCTTAGACATGCTCTCCATGCACAGAAAAGACAGAGCCCAGCTAAGGAGACAGACTAATTTTGAGCAGGTTTTGCCTGCAGTCTTAGTTCCAGTGCAATAACAAGGGGATGATTTAAGTGTTTTTGGAGTTTCTGTTAATGCCACCTGGCAAAAAAAGCCCAGAAGCAGCTCAGCAATGTATCTGAGCACATCAACAGCAGTTAGGCACCCACAGGGCAAGTTGCATGTATTTACAATGTGTCTAGGACAATGGCTCGCAGACACTAGAGAGGTTTTGAATACTCTTGTTGTTTAATGAATTTGGGTAAGCTACTCAGAATTTCAATAGCAATTCACATTTCATAGAATCTAGTTTGCTTCTGAGTGCCACGAGCACAATATAACAGTCTCACCATGGAGCCTAACATGGCACAATTTCTTATGAAGAGATGCAGGACAACATGCTTGGAAACCTCTTCAGTGTCTTTAGGAGCTATTCCCAGAGCTGCTGGAGCAGCAGCTGTGGAAGCTTACATCACAGTCTCAGTGACAGAACGGGAGCTGAGCAAGTCACTGACATCATTTAAAGGCAGAATTTATTTAAGGTTGAATTTAGGAATTTATCTTGGAAGTGGTAAAATAAGAGATCTCTTCTGAGAGATATTAATAATTTACCATTTATACTTTGGCCTACACAATTATATTTTGATACAGGTCATGAAACATTTTCATTGGAGATACTGAAATACGTACTAGAGTTTCATGGTTTTTAATTTCTCAATGGAACCAGGGCTGGGACAATTAGTGCTAATGTATTAAAGGCTTACATACCTGAAAAGTATAAGGTTTTCCTACCTCACAATCTGATTTTCTGTTTCATCACTCTTCTGTGATGATCACCATGCTCTGCAAGTGTCTCTATTTTAAGTAAAAAATTAAATCTTTGCAATAAGCAAATTTTCAGTCATCAAATGCCCTCTTGTTAATAGTCAAATGTCTAACAGAACTGGATTCAAACCAGACATAAGCAGCTTTTTAATTATTAGAATAATTAAGAATTATTATTTAATATTGAAGAATATTAAAGAAAGTAAGAAAAGCAAACACAAGTAAATTTCAAGAGTTCAGAGCATCAACTCCAAAAGCTGGAAGAAATGTAATGCAGTACAGCATCTTTAACATAAGGAATCATTTATCATGACACTTGAATGGCTGCGGCAATACAAATTGCTAATGTGGTATTATTTTAACCAATTTAGAGAACAAATTAGAATAAAAGGGTGTCTTGCACATCAAATTACTACAGTTATCCATGGCAAGGCAGAGAAATAGCTGTGAAAAATGCTCTTTCAGCAGCAGAAAAGGCAAGGTTACACTGGGTACAGAGAAGCCCCATTGAATACAACGCTGGAGAATGCTCTGCCACACAAGTAGGAAGATGTGTTTACAAACAGCATCTTCAGATCCTATCTTCTCCAATGACTTATTACATCTTCTTGTGTGGGGGCCTTTTTTTTTTGCTGGGTATGGGTTTGTTGTTGCTGCTGGGGTTTTTGTTGGTTTGGTCTGGTTTTGCTGGTTTTTGTTTGGCTTGGTTGATTGGTTGGTTGGTTATTTTTCCAGGATTGCCATCCATGTATTGTGGAAATGTTTAAGTGCAGAAGCAAACTGCGCCTCTCTGGGACACAGAACATGTAACCTGTAACCTGTGAGCTAGGGACAGTCCTTAGCAGAGCTGACACATGCCCAGTGCTGAGTGGAAAGCTGGAAGCACCTCATATCCAAAGCAATGGGGACATTTCATGTCCTGGTGCAATCTTGCACCTAAAATAGCAAAATGTGATCATTTAATATTTCCAAGTAAGTTCTCTATTTTTTCCATTTGTTTATTTTAAAGTGCTTCCTCCCATTTTGCTGTTCTTTTCCAAGATCCTTGAGCCCCTGATGTAACAGAAAAGGCAGACGAGGGAAACAATTCTCTCAGCAAGGAACAAAAAGGGAGTCTTATTCCCATTCTTTATAAATATTGGCACGTAAAAAAGAATAGTAAAAATCAAAATGCAGAGATAGGAATGTGTCTTTGAGGAAACACAGGAACCAAGGTGAGGAAGATTTTGTTTTCATCATTTCTCTTTAATCCGTTTCATACTTAATTGAATGTAATCAAGCAAAGCCAGGTCAATGAAAGGTTTTATAAGGAAGGGACAGTTCCCATCTTCAGAAGTGATTGAGCATGTTAAACAGGATTTTAAAAACCTAGGTAATTTTTCAATTTCTAAGAAGAAACAAATGTCTGTGGTTAAAGCAGACTACCTTGCTAGGGCCCAGTATCTGATTCAAAAGTCAGAAGAACTCACGTGCATATATGTTTGGATTCATATTCATATCAATTAATTTCAACTGTTTTTTTCAGTTGAAATTATTATAGATTAAAATGGTAAAGAAAAAGAAGAAATACTGTTTGCCCAAGCAGATACCAAGATTAGATACATTAAGTCTGGAATTTACAAACTAAAAATAGAGTCCATTCTAGTTCTTTAACATAAATAGAGGCAGGTATCATGAGGGAGGTAAGACTACATCAGTTACATTCACTGTTAATTTCAAAGAATGAATGCACGAGATTTTCTTTTTGCTCAATACAGCTGCATTATATATTTAATTAGTATTAAAATACTAGCTATCTATAAAAAATTCAGTTCCTCAGCATGTGTCTACACTTCAGCCTGCTGCCCAGTGTAAATATGAGCTGGCTTGCCTGCCAAGAACAGAATGTCTGCTTCAGCCAAGAGTGGGGAAATAAGCTCTGCTGGTAAGGATAGGCACTTTCCAGTCTCCAACCTGGCTTGCTTATAATGACTTTGGATTTTACTACATCATACTGTTGACATACCCTCATTTTAACAATTCTGCAGACAGCAAGAAGCCATCAGCAAAACACACAGTGGCTCTCAAAACCAGCTTCAGAGCTGTGAGCTGCTGTGAATAGCAGTCTCTGTGAGAGCAGCCTGATTCTGAACCAGCATACAGAGCCCCTGTGATTAATATTCATGCTGCATATCCCAGAACAAATAGGAGATGCCAGTCTGATTCAAAGCTCTCTGAAATTGATGGAAACCTCTCCATTGACTACCACAGGCTCTGGGTCAAGCCCCAAGTGTTCAAGTGTGTTTGTACCTTTTAAAAAAGAAGGAATTCACTCTCCACATGTTTCAGTCCCTCACATTTATTGTCAGCAAACCTCTGGCAAAGAAATGTCTTTCTCTGCAATGAGACTCTCGCTGAAGCCAGTAGGAGCTATATATACAGAGATGGAGGACATAAACTGAATGTAAAACCAACAGTGTACTGGAAAGAATCTTGATTTTGAAACCGCACGAGACAAAATTCAGTGACAAAGTGAGTGTTTCTTTGTAAGAAGTATAAAATAACTCAAGGCTTTGTATACCTGAAGATTAAGAAGAAAATTTTCAATGAGGCACATTGAACCTTCATAATATAACATTAAAAAAGCCCACTCCTATAAATCTAATACCATTATAACCATCTTCCTTAAACACTGTAATTATATCCTCCAAGTGTAAGTACCCAAATGTTAATTAAATATGGCCACCTAAATTACGATATGCAAAGATTTTTTTTTTTACTTATTAAAGGAATTTAATACTACTCATAAGTGTCTTTGTTAAATGCAGATTGACAATCAAGTTAAAGAATAAAACCTCATTTATTTTTATGCTACTTTATAAATTTTTATGCTACTTTATAAATTTTCTGAAGCTCAAGTCCTCTCAAAATAGTGTACAGTAATTGGATTAAAACTATCTTCAAATACTTCCCACCACATCTTTTACATGAAAACATCCTGCAAAGCCCACAATGTCTATATAATCATTTTACAGTGATTATAAAAAAAATACTACAGAATTAAAAATAAGTGGATTGACATGGATCTTCATCCTCAACCAATGGAATCCTAGCACCATACAAAATTTCATGATTTAAAACTGAGTGCTGGCTCTCCTCTCTCTCTTTCTTTCCTTTTAATAACCAAACAAATCATTTTCCAAAGCATGACTGTTAATACAGATTGGTTTCAAGAGTAATTTTTAACAGCAATTTTTTTTCCTGAATTTTGCTTCAAGAAGTATAATATGAAGTAAAAAAAAAAGAAAAATGAAAAAAGATACAGGAATTAAATTCCTAAGGTCAATTAACAGTGAGTGCCCACAGAAGCAAAAGTCGACATTTCGCGACGGATGGTACTGAACGGGGAGAGCTCCAGTTCTGTGGTGTACTCGTTGTCATTGTCATCACTCGTCACTGTGGAAGACTTCTGGATGCATTCCTCACAGCAGCAACAGCAACACTCCATAAAGGCCCGGCTGAAAGGTTTACAGAGACAGAACAGGAGAACTGGGGTAACACAGGACTTAAAGAACAGAAGGAACTGACTAATGAGATGGAGGAGGTCCATAGTCTGTCGAGAGACCCCTGTGGACATGTAGGCAGTCACAATGTTGCAAATGTTTTCAGGAATGATGCAAAATCCATATAAAATGGTCAAAGCCACCACTGTGCAGTTCATCTGACTTTCCAGCTGGATTTGCCGCTTGTTCCCCCTTGTGCAGGCTTTTTCTGCCCTCCTGATTTTCCTGGCTGTCACCAGGGAGCAGGTAATAGTGAAGAGGGTAGGCAAACAGAAATAGCAGCCAAAGTACCACCAGAGGCGTGCCCCGTCGTAGGTGAGAGCCAGCACGTAGATGGTGTCGGGCAGCGCCGTGGAGATCTTCACCACGCAGCGCTCGCCCGGGGGGCTGCCGCTGTACTCGGGGTCATCCCTGGCCAGCTGGCGCAGAACCACCTCGGGCAGGGCCAGCAGCAGGGCGCCCACCCAGATCACCGCCAGCTTGGCCGTGGTCGAGGCGCAGTTCTCGATCATCTCGTAGTACATCTGCACGTTGGTGGCGGCACGGAACCGGTCAATGCAGAGAGCGCACAGTGTGAACGTGGTCACCCCCAGAGAGGCCACCTGGGAAGGAGGAAAGGCAACGCAGGTTAATACAGGTGCTGCCTGGGGGAGGGGAAAAAAGAAATGCAGGGGAGAAAAGGGAAAAGAAAATGTGAAAAAAAGGTGGGGACGGGGGAGGAAGAGAAGCAGCTGAGCTCCATGGTGCTCACAAGAAGCATCACAGACGGCACTTGGCTTCCAGTGTTTGCTGAGCTACCATCCAGCATGCATTCCAAAAAGAGTACATGCTTCTATTTTTTCGCCTGCAAATTCTTATTCCAGCTTGGTGTCAACCTCTCCTGGAGATCCAAGCAAGCATCTGTGCAACACTGAGTGGAAAAAAATACAGAGAGGAATTGAATCAAATTTAAAACTAAACTGCTTCCTCCCCCACTTTTTTCTAAGGGGTGTTTTTCAGAAAGATTAGTTCCACCACAGGAATTTTAAGTCAAAACGGGAGAGATAGAAGAGCCTTCGTTCAGCAGAAGTTATGACCACATAACAAGTTCATCATGCATGCAGGGGATCACAACATTAAACCTTCCATATCTACAAAACTTAGAAACCCTGGGGATGAGGCATCTACTGAATTGAGAAGGATCCAACAACTATTTTTGTGGACTTAGGCTTTTAAGTGAAATTTTGATGGAATGTAGGCACATAAAGTCATCCCCTACAATGAGTTCAAAGAAACTGTATTTGAAATCCTCAGACTTCCAGAGCCTGTGCAAAACTAATCTTCACCATAGTAGTCAGGCTCTATATAACCAACAGTCAATATTTCATTTAGAAAAAATTTAAGGAAACCCAGGCTTAATTTCATAGGAAACATCCTGTGAGAGAGTGTAGTGTAGGCCAGGAGAAACGGAAGAAGTTTAATTCTTTAAAGGATTTAAAGATGGATTGGAGAGAGTTGTCAATTACATACTGTGAGGAACAAGAACAGAGCAACACTTATGTTCTCTAGCTTTCATAATCATTATTCTATCCATGAACAGAAATCTTGTGCTGTCATGAAACATCATTTCCTATCATTTTATCCTGTTTATAATTCAATTTCCTATAAGAAATTTGCATGAAGACTATATACATTTTGGCCTAATTCTATTAACAATAAATTCAACTTCAGTTCAAATTTAAAGCAGAATTCCCATTAACTTCAATTGGAGAAAGACTAAGTGCCCTGTTGAATTTTAATTCACTTATTTTCTTGGGTTTGCATGTGCTATACGGAAAACATGTTGATGCAGAATGAAAAGAAGTTAAATAATATTGCTAATAAATGTAAAAAATGCTTACTTTTATAATGAATGAACCATATCTGTGCAATTAACTGGGAAATCTAAAGTAATATTAGGCAGTTCACTATAATTTTGCTTATCAAAATTTGATGTGCAATGCTATATTCAAATTTCATATAGGTCGACTTTAGGAAACACTTTCTGATTTCCACCATAATATTGAAATAATACTGTTTATGCATCTCAGAAAAAAAGTTCTGCAAAGATAAATAGCACAATTATGCACAATTATATACATGTATCATTAATTTTGGCTTTCAATATTTAATGGCCATATCAAATTGCTAAAACTGACTATCACTGAAAAATATTAGGCACTTGGGATTATAACTGTAACATGCTGGCTTGGTTGGAGAATTCTTGAAAGAAACTTCCTAAAACAGATGGAATAAATAAGATGCAATTTCTTACTAATTCTCTTGCTGAAATATTTAATAATGACAAGTCACTACGGTAAACATTTTTAATAGACAGCCATTGATTTGGAAGTTAAATTGTGTGAAAAGATTCAAAGAAAGCTTGGAAAATACCGGGGAAAAAAAAAAAAAAAAAAGAAAAAAAGTTACAGGGAAATCTTAACGAAGTGATAAACTTCGCTAATGAAATATGATTTTCCTGTATCACAGCTCAGAGGCAGATTTTTTAATTCAAGATTAGCAAATTTGTTTTCAAAACATTTAAATGTATGTGCAGTCTTCAAGTCTCTCAGTGACAGCAAAACCTTTAGCCTTAACATGCAACATGAATAACAAAAGGGTCAGGACTCAGCTTCCTACAATTACAAGAGACAGGGAAATAACTGAGATCTGGAAATGAAGGCGGATTGAAATAAAAATCAGCAAAACAGAAGAAAACCTGAGTCTCTGTACATTAAGATGTTCCCTTTCAGCTCTGGCGTGAGCCTGCCCCCACCCCAACGCAGACACTTGTATTGCTTCAGCATTTCACTGCAAACAGACTGCTACACAGTGGCCAAGACATTAAAACTCTGCAGCTCGTAGGGCTGGACTAATGAAAGAAGACATGTCTGCCATGAACAAACATAACCTACGGGGTTCCTGTCACATTAATTGACCAACAACTTGGAGTTTTAAAACAGGGAAATAGAGCAAGAGGAAATAACTAAGAATACTGGAAGGCAGCTTGGAAAACCCTCCTGTGGATTTACTGATGAAATAAGCTAAACAAATTCAGTGTTTCCCTGGAAGGAGCAACAGTTTCCTATTTTCTGTAGTTTAGCAGAGTTAGTGATGCCATGGAAAAGCTCGCAGAAACCAAACAAAAATATTCAAGCAGATGATCATGGATTCACTCCAGCTGACTTGCTTAAATGCAGTAGAGCAATTCAAGGGCTGGATTACTTACTCCACACAGCAGACTATGAGTAATAGCCAGAGAAATCAATAGGTGCTGCTCAAAACCTATGGGTGAGAACTGGGACATGTATTCTGTATGTTCACACAATTGCAGTTTAGGTGTGTTTCTTCATACTGATAATTCAGTCATACTAATAATTAGAGTTAAGGTGAAAGTGTGAAAAAATTCAGAGAAGTTTTCTTTTCTATTATTATAGTGCCTTGAAATAACTACAGAATTAAGATCAATTATTTGACAGGGAGAAGGGAAAGGACAAATTAACAAATCGTAAAGTGGTGCGAGGCTGCATGGAATTTAATGGTGCTTTTCTTGTAACAGCTGAGTGTCTGATATGCTGCTGCAATCTTAATTCCACCAACCTGGCAGGAAACGAGGCAAGGTAAGGGCACCACAGGCTCAGTAGGTTTTGATCATCACTTAGTTGTCTGGTTCATTTCCATACTGTCCACTGAAGATTCTTCTGCAGTCTCTAGACATTCAGGATGACATCATTTTACAACTTTCTCTTACTACATGAAATCAGAAAAATCCCCAAATTTCCAACTGAATGACCATCAATCTGCTTTGAAGAAATGGTAAAGGAACCCCTGCTTTGAGGAGAAACCCACGCCACGTGGGCAGAGAACTGCTGGTGAAGGGATTGCCAGCTACAGCATACACACACACAGAGGAAGACATTACTGTTACAAAAGAGTGTCTTAAACACTGTTGCTCTTTAAAATGCCTTGACAGGGTTAGTGGGCACTGTGATGCCCCTTCAAGACACTGCATAAACCTTTGGTCATTATCTCACCAGCTGTTGGTCAATTGTGTCAAAACTGATTTGAGGAACAGAGGCCACACAATACAATAGCAAACTCATGACATGCTCAGCATAATTGCTGTTCTCCTGTCCATCCTTCCAACATACAGGTTCCCCTTTCACAAACTTTAACAATTACCAAAATGTTCCCAGGCCTTTCCTGGCCTGCCCTACTTCTGCTGGCTGTGGTCCCACAGCTCTTGGCCCAGGCCTCCAGGAGCAGACCCTCTGGCTGACCAGCAGAGCAGTGTAGATGTATTGCAGTGAGTTATGGCTGTAAAAATAGAACTCAATTTTGTCCCACTAACTTCTAGTCAAAAGTAATGAAAATCAGAAACAAAATGAGAAAAGGTGATTTGGGTAAAAAGACCAAATTCTGTAAGTGAATATAAAAGAGAGGTTGGATCACTCCATCCATCATCACATCCATCCACAAAGAGCAAGAAGTGATATTGCTGCTATCTACAAAAAAATCTATTATGAGATACAAAAGTTATTTAAGCCAAAAGACAGTGAATGTAACAGAACGGAAATCAACCAGGTATGAGCAACCCCAGGCTGGAAATGAGAGTGACCATTCTGAGAAGTGACTGGAAAGTGAGAGAGTGGAGAAGTGAGTGGAAACAATGTAGACTAGGTTTATATCTAACAAGTTAAAATAAAGGTGTTACAAGAAGCGGACCCTTCCACCAGCTGAAGCTGAATTTTCTAAGACAGAATGTTTTATGTTGATATCAAAGAATTTTGTAAAACTACATGGCACTGCTCTTTCCTTTGTTATAAGACAAGATGGGTATTCAAAACATTTTCTCATTGTAATGGGAAAGCTGAACTACAGAAGAGGTTGATGACTACTATCCAAACCACCTCTGAGCTATCAGTGATGCCCCGTAGACTCTGTATATCCATTTTTGTTATATAATATAAATGACTTTTTACTCCTCAAGCCATTATAGTTAATAATTTTCTTATGGCTGTTCCACAGCCACATTAAACCTGATAGCTTTTGAACATGTTAATGCAACATACCAGGGGGACTCCTGTAGATTTGTCAGTTTTGCCTAAGATAAATAAATAAATTCAGCACAGACTGCAATGCTTTTTTTTGTGCTACTCTACACTTACAGTACAGAGTCCAGTAATAAGAACATACTACTGCAAAATAAAAGATCAACCCATTGCAAACAGTTATGTAATATTTATCTAGATTTATGCTCTTTTAATAAAAAAGTCCCACTCAACTCCCAAAAAATAAAAAAAAGGCAAGAAAAAACACTCCCAAACAAAACAAGACCAAGAAAAACAGTCATTATTATAAAAGAACAAAAGTATATCCGTATTTCTTACAAGAAGTGCTATTAAACATAAATGGCTTTATGCATTAAAATAGGGAAGAGTCACTCAGTGAAAACACTGCTGTGGTGTGGAAAGAATAATTCAGTGGCTAAGAAGATCTGGGGCCAGGGTACAGCTCTGACATTAGCAATTACCTTATGCATCCCAAATAAAAATCTACATCATCTATCTAAAAGACAAGATGATAATTCTGAAATCTACTATCATGGAGATGATCTTATACACATGGAATAACAGGTACAATACTGCTGTTTCCTTTGAAATACTATCAACATTCACACCAAGGAGATACAAAGCACACATGCTTTATGTGATATTTATTCTTCAGTATATCCTAAGACATACTTCTGTATAACATAAGATATATTTCTTAGAATCAGAATCCACTTCCATGCACCACTCTTGAGTTCTGCTGGAAGCAAAAACCAACAGACCATCAGGGTGCTGGAAATACTCACTAGTACACCACATGCTTATCCAGGGGCTTGGAAATACCCCAAAACACAAAAGGATTTCATTTTTGTTCCTTTTCCTGTTTGCAATCTACCATGCTACCAAATAGGTAAATTTAATTTTTTTCTCTTTTTTCTGTGTCACTCTCTACTGAGGATCAAGTTCTCATCACACTACACAAGTGACTCCAGCACTTGATTCCTAATTGTAGCAATATGGAACTACTGCTAGAAATCTACCTCTTCCTCTTTTTGCAGGAAAAATTCGGTCATATGGAGTAATGATATGCTAGTGTTCAGAGCAGAGTCAATTGTGGTGGGATCACAGATGCTGCCTTTTTCTCTCCACACATATGTAACTTAAATATTACTGACCCAATTTTAAACTCACTCTTTTAAACCTACTTTAAACCTACACAGAAACTTATCCATGCTGAAATTCCACATGCAAAGTTTAGCCAAATGCAAAAACTTAGAAGATCCTAAGGACAGGATTTGCAGAGGAAAGAAAGGCTGACAGAACAACCAGCATGGCAGCTACTATCATCGTGCCGTCAATACCTAAAGGGCAGAGATATGTTAACACTTCCATTTTAAATAATTATTTATTGTGTGATAAACACTGATGATATTCTGCTCAGTTAAAGATACATCTAGCCATTGTCCTAGAAAACTCTCAGAATGAAGTTCTGAAACTGCAAACATCTCTGAGTGTCTTTGCCTATGACCCAGACAACTCACTGGAGGTTCAAGAGCACAGCTCAGACTAGAGTCAAAGAAGAGACATAAAGAAAATGCCGCACATCAAAAGACACAGAAAAAAAAGATAATACACAGCTTTTATAAACTCACATAAAAAATGCATTTGCTTCCCTAAAGTGAAACTTAAAATAGGGAGCTCTTCTGACAGCTTTGGAACAGGCAGAGAATGGCCACTTTCTCTGTGCTTCCTACATACCTCTGTCAAGTCAAAGAGAGAAACAGGAAAAAGCCTCACCTCAAATTGCCCTGGAGGATCAGCTCCAGGGAAAGAGAGCAATTTGTGTTTCAGTCCAAATCAATCCTTATGCTTTCCACTAAGAATACTAATTGCAATAGCTTTCCTGAGCTGGAACTTGCCCACCAGAAACAGGAGTGATGCCACCAATTCATTGCCAAAAGCACATGCAGAGATTGGGCATCAGATTTCAAAAGCTTTTACTGTCAGCCTGCTGTAGAATCACGCCAGTCTAGTATATATGATATGGTCCAGATGAGGACCCTACAAACTGTCCTGTTCCGTGTGAGGTGTATGGGAAAGGCAGAGGGCCTCATGTTTACCAGCAGGGCTGTGTACCATCCACTGACCTCAGCAACTTCTTGCTCTGTGCTGGACTGCACAGGATGGTAAATCAACCTCTGCAAACTTTCATGCTAGACCATTCCTCAATTCTAAATCCTTATTTGGCTATAAGTAGCTTGATTCAGTTTGTTGGCATACAATGCAACATCTTCAAACACATAAAGCTTCTAGTGTAACCTCCAAAAGCAAAATGCACACAACTCAAGCAGAGTTCCTTCTTAGGCCTGAAAGGTTTCTAGTCCTACCTGACAGAATCCATTTGTCATCTAGTGCAAGTTGCTCTGGGCCTTAAACAACTTATCTCTTCATTGCTGGCTTTCAGCATTAAAATAAAATTAAAAAAACCCCCTGCAACTTCACATGATAAACAGTTGTAAAATATTTAAAAGCACTGTAACAGTACAGATTTTGTCTACATTTATATTTCTTTCTATTAAGGCCTAGAATAAATCTGTTAGCAGGGAAACTGGAACTATATTGTTCAACAGACTATATGAGCTTTGAACAAAACCAAAGAGATTCCACATCAGAAGGAATTAGCCAAAGTCATTCTCTTTCTGTTATCATCTATATCATGTCTCCTGATTCTGAGTAATACTGACAAAATATATGAAAGACAAAACAAACACAGTGTGCAGGTAAACACTCAGACATGCATGCCAAAACCTAGACCTCTGAACCATCCAGAAAATTGGCAGAAATTGAGCAGAGTATTAAAATCGCACAGGAGAAGCATATCTCCACACATCCTTACAGGCAGAGTAGCTGCACCAGTTGTTCTAATTCCCTTCTCAAATCCTTTTCAGTACACTCAGTAGTTACAAGTGGCCATACTGTGATACAATATATGGCTGAAATGACTACTTAATGTGCCTGTCACAGAAGATCTTTATTAGGTAAACTGCCCTTTAAATTAAATGTGTGGAGACATTCCACTGCTGGAATCTCAGTCTTTACCTATACAAATGTGCAGGAAGATACCATAAAACATTTTCCCCAGACTGTGTGTGCATATGTGCTATCACTAGCAACAGATGCTTTGTTGGAATTCTGCACAATATCCATTAAACAGCACAAATAAAAACCAATTGGCCACAAGAGGCTGAACTAAGAAAACTCAGAAAGGTATTTCCCTGGGATCACTTGAAACCTTCAAACAACACGAAGCATGCTCGAATTATGTTAAAATGCCATGATCACCGCACTACTTGCTGTGAATAACCAGCCCTATTCTCTAGATCTGAAAGTAAAAGCTGAGAAGACTCAGGCCAATAAGGGTTTTTGATGCTTGAGATATTTCTGGATCTACAAACCGGAGTGAGACATACAGCTCTCTAAATAGCATATACAAAAAACAAACAAACAAACAAACAAAAAACCCAAAAACAAACAAACAAACAAACAAAAAAAAACAAAAAAGTGATGAAAAGAGATGGAACCAAGAGACACTTAAAAGAACACTTTGCAAACTTACAGAAAACACAGACAAGAGGTTAAAATGTGTCCATCTTCATGAAGATGATTCTATTTGTATTCCACAAAGGTCTGAAAACCTCTCCTGAAGATAGCTGTCTAAGCCTTCCTCTCAAGGAGCTAAGAAGACTTCACCCTTTCCCACAGTGTGGAGATGGGCCTGCCCAGGTGAGTTACAAAGGAAAAGAGAGTGTTGTTCAGCTGTCAGATGAATGCACTGCTGTAAACAATCCTTTACAGAGCAAGGAGCAGCAGCTGCACATGGGATGGATTTCATGACATGCTACACATCTGCATTGTTCCTGGTGGTGTCAGTGTCACTGTGTAATGCCTGTGAGGTCAGAACAACACTTGGAAAGTGGTGAACCTTTGCTCTGCTTTCTCTGCCTCAGCAGGGTCAAATCCTGATTTATAGGACAGTGTCCTTTCCAGGTGCCAGGTGAACCGTGGAGAGCCACGATCCACTACTGTTCAGTATCTGCCACTCACTGCCACAGTTTACAGGGTGGGAAATCCAGCCTTCTACTTACTCCTCTCAGGGTGATGAATGTACTTTACATTCATGAGTATTATATTTAATGACCACTGAACAAAAAATATACAATTCTGGAAGCAACACAGAACCCTAAAACCTCTTTATATTTGTGCCTTAGAACTAAATTAATTATACTTCCTCAAGGACAAGAAAATTGCTTTACTTTTAGACACCAGTAATAGTTAAGCCTAACACAGGGACCAAGCTACTGGTTCATCCTGACTGGACTGGTGCCAGTTCTTGAATAAGACCAATTCTAGACATACACAGAACCTCAAAGTGAAAAAATAAGTTAATATTAAATTATAATGGGGTATAGCAGCAGCTGATCATTTTTCAGGATTACAGTTTTGAAGTTCAGCAACAACATTTCAGCTAAACTACTTCCAGTTTGACAAACTCTTTAGTGCCCAAAGTTGCAAAGCATAAGCAACTAATTTTGAGGAACAGTGTGGCCACACAAATCATTTAAACTACTGATCTTTAATTAGATTCGCCATTAAAAAGAATTATTTCAACTTTGCATGTGGATGCACCAAAAAAGGGTTAGGAAGCATGAAATGTCACATGGAAGTCCTTGAAACACAAAAGACGCTATCTATTTTAATTGAAATGGTTACTTTTAAAACAGTACTGCTTATCTTATTGCTTAACACAGCAGCCCCTGAATCCATTTCAGGAATTTTAAAGGATTCAAGCACTATCAGTCTTTCAATAAATACATATTTACTGCATCATGTCTTCTTAAATGCAAATCAATTAAGTGTACTCTGAGTTTTTTTAATGCAGTGGTACAGTACTGGCCTAGAATTCAACTAAGCATAGCACAGCTCCACCCTTTGTCCAATATCACCAGTAATAAACTAAACAGATGAAAGATGAAGTGGCAATTTTATGGCTACACAGGTCACACATCTTCCTTAAGACTTTAAAATACTGTAGTATTGTTTGACAGCTAATTTTGTGTTATTGTGTACCAATGTGCTGCTGAAACTGATACTGTCTGTATTAATAACAGGTTGGGTATTTGAAGGTTTTTTGGGAGGGGGGTAGAGGGTTGGTTTTTGTTTGGATTTTTTTTTTTCTAATAGGTCGTTCTTAGGACAGTAGAACCACCAGGTGTTTCCTCAGTTCTCAGTTACAGAATAATGTTGGACATAAGGTTTTGGGAATACAGGAGAGCTAGCCAGAACTCCAGGCTGCCACCCTAGCAGCCAGCCTCAGTGTTCAGTTCAGTAAGTAAATAAAGCGGACAACCTGAGCACTGCCGGCAGGACTGGGGCCAGCTGTCTGAGAGCTTCTTTGACAGAGCCGCTGAACAACCGCCAAGAAGCTGCAGCTTAAACGGAGCTGGTGTCTTACAAAATAATAATAATAAAAAAAAGGCAGCTAAATAAACGTGGGATTTGAACGCTGAAATACAAGTTAAGCGCCCAGCATCCCGCTGATGGTCCTTTTTGCAATCACCTCCTTACAAGCGATCCTCTCAAGCCCTTCATCCGCTTTCCTGACTCATCTTCACTTTACTAAAATAAACAAGGCAAAAAACTTGAAATCTAATTCTGAGAGGATCACTTGTTTTTCAGGGTCACAGGGAACACGGAAAGTTTGGCAGAAGTCGCGCGAGCGGCAGGAAGCACCGGATGCACTCAGAGGGAGCCACAGAAATGCCGGTGCCGCTAGACCCGGTGCGGCCACTGCCGACTCCGGTGCCTGCGGGGCCGGGCCGGCGCCCCGCTCCGCCGCAAGAACACCCAGGAAACCCGAACCAAGGCACACCGGGACGTCTCTGGGCCGGCGGCAATGACGGCGAGCAGCGCCGGCCCCGCACAGGGCTCAGGCTTGCGGCGGGAAGAGGAGCTCGGGGGGCTCCGCGTATCCCCACCCACGGACATTACCTCGATGTACGGGACGATTTTGCAGGAGAAGTCTTCTAGAAGCCACTTCTTGGTGAGCTCCTGGAAGATAACCAGCGGCAGGCAGAAGAAGACGATGAGGAAGTCCCAGAAGGCCAGGTTGGCCAGCAGAGAGTTGGAGATGCTCCGCATATAGTAGTTGTGGCAGACGATGCACATCACTGCCATGTTGCCCATGATGCCGATGCCGAAGATCACTACGGAGAGGCACATGACGGCGTAGGCGCCGTAAGACTCCTCGGTCAGCGGGTAGAAAGGGTTGCGGAGCCGGGCGCGGCGCCCCGTGGC
>VXBB01001705.1:1622075-1639722 GCA_013399915.1 Illadopsis cleaveri
TGGGGCCGGGCCGGGCCCTGTGCTCCTCACCAGCCCTGAGCGGCTCTTGCGGGGATGCGGCCCCGCACGGGGATGCGGCGCCTGCTGGCGCATCCCCGCCGCCGGCTCTCTGCAGCCCACTGGCGCGCCCCGGTCTCGGCATCTGGCTGCCCTCCTCGGGCCGCGGGTGGCTGCGGGACCGAGAGGAGCGGCAGGCGACCAGAGCGCCCTGCTCCGGTACCGGGAGTCTCGCCCAGGCACGACCCGCGGGCCGTGGGAGCGGGGGCTGGCTGGGAGGCGGTGGGGGAAGCTGTCGGCACAGGGACGGCGGAGAAGCCGTGGGTGCACCTTGCTGCAGGGGCAGAGGCCACGGACGGGGAGAAAGGGGCGCGTGTTCCCCTGCGAGAGCGCGACGCGAGCAGCAGGCTGAGCGAAGGATGTGGTGTTCACACATCCTCCCGCAGTGAAATAGCATCAGAAGCGTCTCCACAGATTTCTTTCCTGCTGTGGACATTTATGTATGGTTTTCTTTTTTGCATTTGTACAGTCACATAAACTTCATAGTTCTTTCTTCTTGTTTCTCTGATTTTCGTTTCATTCAGGTGACAGCTTGCCGAATTTGGATGCAGTAACTCTGTAAAATTAAAAGTACCCTTAAGGATTCTCCATTGCCCCTGCCAGTTGCCATTTTGTAGAGCTGTTGTGTGAAGTATGCCCAACTAGTTTAAAAGTTTAATATTTTTCTCATAAAGCAGTTTGAGAAGGTGTTGTGCGGTTTTTCCTTTGAAAAATATCCATGACAGTTACCTAGAAAACCTAAACAGGACAAACAGAGAGTGTTTCCTTTTCTCAAACCACTCTCTCACACATGTAGGTGAGGTGTAACTGTGGAAACCATAAGTTTGAGTTTCTGAGCTTGTGGGATTGTGTAGTAAGTTACGCACTGCTGTGTTGCATATCCCTAAATACAAATCAACTCATTTTCTTGTTTTTCCTTAGCAATGTAAATATAATCTCATAGAAAAAAAAATGACCAAGCTAATTTTAAGAATTCCTAATAAATAGTTTATTCTAATAAAGGTATCTGTGAATGTTAAAGACTAACTAGGAAGTGTTAAAACCTACCAGGAAAAGAAGAGAATGGCAAATGTATTTAACCTTTTTTTCCCCTTACGTTTTTCTCCTATTTGTTCCTTCTGAGCTCAGCTGGTGTATTAAAGGAGTTAATGATGATAATGAGCTTACATTTACAGTGCCTTTCTTCCTGAAGAGTCCCAAAGGACATTACAAACAGATATGATAAATTCACTGCTTGTTCTTAAAGGGTACTGGGGATTGTTGCTGCTGGCATTTATATGAAAGGAGCAGACAGGAGCTAGCAGACATACTGCCCTTCTACATACTTTTGTAAGAAATGTGGATCATCAAGAAGAAGGTTAAGCAGTGTTTGGTTGACATCACTGATCCTGTAATGGTGAGATAAGAACTGAATTGTGCATAGGTTTTCCAGTGTTTAAGTGTCGGCATTTCACCTGATTTATAATGGAGAAAAAATATTTCTGAACACAAAGTCTTAAAAACTATTATCTTTGTCACATTTCTTTTGGTTTATTAAGTATTTTGTTTGTTGCAAAGAACAGCGCATACAGAAAATTTGGATTTTGTCGATTGTATTCAGCCAAGCTAAAAAAGTCTTTTGCTGGCTTTAAAAACAGTTGATTTGCCATTATGATAGTCTCCTGTTTACTTTTGCTGCTCTGTTAAATACTGGAAGTTAGTGTCTGAAAATTGCATTTTTCAAATATCTTTGGTCCATAATATTTATTTGAAATTTTACTGCAGTCCATATAATTTCTAGGTGTTTGTTTGTTTGGGATTTTTTAGGGAAGGAGTTCATTGTGGGTTGTTTTGAGGCTGATGGTACATTATACCATGTCTTTCAAATAATTCTCTTACTTCTTATGATAAGATATTCCTTTAGGATAAAGCTCCTACTCCATTATTTTCTGATACAGCCTACAGTTCATTCAGGCTTTCACAACTCTGCTGAAGAAGTTGTACATGTTTTGACAGCCTTTCTACCAATTCATGCATCAGCCTAGAAACGATCTCGAAAATCACAAGGAGACTTTTATATTTATAACATGCTTAAAGAAAAAAAACAAAAACAACCCAGAAACACCCAAAACATTTTTCTCTGTTAGATGGGGGAACTAAAATTCATAGATGTTTTTGCAGCCAAAATCTATAAAAGGAACACCAATAAGCATGTTCGTACATGAAAAAAAATAAAATTGAAAAGTTTCCAAATACAGTCATTCTGTTCTGTTGGTGTTCTACGATATTTCATCTATGATAAAAAAATCAATAGGCTTTCAATGCCTGCACTGCTGGGGTCTTTTTTGACATCTCCAGTGTTCATTACCTGAATAAGTAATACTGAACATGTTATTGTGTTTCAGCAAGAAGGGATTATTGCTGTTCTTTTTGCCTCTCCTCAGGGTTCACAGAATCACAGAGTGGTTTGTGTGGGAAGGGGTCTTCAAGGTCTTCTGATTTGAGCCCTCCTGCCATGTACCTTCCAGAGACCAGGATGCTCAGAGCCCCGTGCAACCTGGCCTTGAACACTTCCAGGGACAGGGCATCCACAACTTCTCTGGGGAGCTCGTTCCTCACCACCCTCACAGTAAAGGATTTCTTCCTAATACCTAATCCAAAACTACTCTCTTTCATTTTGAAGCCACTCCCCCTTGTCCTATCAATGGATGCCCTTGTGTCTCTCTCCAGCTCTCTTCAGGTACTGGAAGGCTGCTTTAAGGTCTCCTCAGAGCCTTTTCTTCTCCAGCCTATCTTGGTAGGAGAGGTCCTCCAGTCCTCTAATTATCTTTGTGGCCCTCTTCTGGTCTAGCCCCAACAGGCCCACGTTCTTGTTGTGTTGGTGTCCCCAGGGCTGAACACAGCACTCCACATGGGGTCTCACCAGAGCAGAGGGGCAGAATCTCCTCCCTCAACCTGCTGGCCACACTTTGGGTGCAGCCCAGAATACTGTTAGCAATGTTCAACAGTTCATCACTGAAGAAGAAAGAATGTATTTCCCAAAACAACTTCTGTCTTTTTGGTTTTGAACTACGGTGTGCCCAATTACTTTACATTCATTTCTTCTTTCTCATTTAGGCAGATTTAATAAGACAACATTTTTGTCCATAGAAAAGGTGGATTTGTTTATCCTGGTTTTTTTACATCTCACTGGATTTTGTTGTGTATTCTGTCATAATAATCTGAGTTTGAAGAGAGCATAATTATTGTGATGTGGAATAACTGGGCTCTTTACTTCAGGCAGATAAACATACTCTAATCAACAGGAGGAATTTTGTTATTGAATTCAGTTTCTTATATGGTTGGGCCAGGCTCTATAACAATTAACAAATGCTGAAAAATTCGAAATTTTAATTCAGAAAGAATTTGAAGTTTAATGATAATAAATTTTTTGTAATTAGTATTTTGTGCATTTATTGACTTCCATTAGGAAACCTCCTGATAGCTCCTGAGCATAGATTGCTCTTCCTGTCTAGTTTCACATTTTAAATTATAATGCTTTTCCCTTTAACCTTTCTCATTTGCTGAAGTTTGAATTCTGTTTTAAAGAATAAATGTCAGTGCTCATGTCACACAGTCCAAATAGATTTGTTTGATAAGTTATCCTTGTTTTAAAGTTGAAGTTTCAGCAATTATTCAATTACAGTTAGAAATAAAATAAACCAAGTATATATGTTACATGGAAAACTGTGATGTGGTTGATACTTGCATTGCTGCTTTTCTGTCCTTTTTTATCCAAAAGGCAGAATGATATATTGAATATTTACCAACAGTGATAATTGGATTGAGATGTCATGAATTCTTTTTTTGAGATGAATGACTTGAGGAATAACTTATATTTATATGATGTAGAGCTATGGGAAAGAGTATCTATTATTAGTGGGTATCCTTGATAGAACATAGTTTAAGACAATGAGGGTGAAGCCAATGTGTGATCTCCATCCACAAAAATTCATTCTATTTCAGTCTCTTCTGTTAGCATCATTCCTTTTACCCTTATGATAATCTTCACAAGTTTCTGTACAGAAAGTGATCAGACAGTGAAGGTCTCAATACTAAAGGTGAGATGCAAAGACTTCTTTTTTGTCTTTGCCTGGCTATGAAATTTAGATCAGTGAAAAAGAAAAATAAAATCTTTCCTTCTTAAAAGTTTAGCTGAGTTTTTCACTCTAATTGGCAAGAAGTGTCGAAAGGCAGTAAGAGTCATATGGACACAGTTTAAACCTTTACAGACTTTGAAAGTGTTGGGTCATGTTCAGCCTGAGAGATTTTTCTTTAAGTATCCACCATGATGAAATTCTTTCAATCGTTGCATTTCAGAGAATTCTTAGATGTTTGTTTGTTTGTGTGGGGTTTT
This sequence comes from Illadopsis cleaveri, assembly GCA_013399915.1. NCBI lineage: Eukaryota > Metazoa > Chordata > Aves > Passeriformes > Timaliidae > Illadopsis > Illadopsis cleaveri. The sequence continues at coordinate 1,626,508 of VXBB01001705.1, forward strand.
GTTTGATTTTGCTAGCTGCTTTATACAAAATATTTTTTCTATATTTACCAGATTTTGACTATTTCAACTCATTTGAATTAGAGCCGTAAACCCTAAAAAGCACAAACTGGTATTCAAGTTAGACTGCCATTAGACCTCCTCTCATCCAGCTGCAGACCAGCCAAGAGTGGGTGATCACATGTATCTCAGAGTGGCAGAGGTAGTTGAGTGGCATTTCAGTAGCTGGTTTTAAGCAGCCTTGTGCAGCTATAAAGAGAAATTAAGAACATGAGAGGAAGGTGAGCTGAGAAAGACTCTGAAAGACAAAGAGGGAGTGAAATCAAGAAGGTTGGCAGAAAAAAAGAAGTCATGAGTGAGGAAGAAAGGATTCTCTCAAGAGAATATGAGGAAAAGAAGAAGAGCTTAAAGAACAGAATGGGGAAGGGAGACACTATAGTATAGACACTGCCTCATCCCTTGAAATCAAGGAGCAGACATCTGGAGATTATTTGTCCCTAGCCCCTTTTGTTTTCTCCTGGTGTTATGGTCCCTGTCTCTCCCTTGGGTGTGCATTTCAAGGTTTTTCTGTACTTCAGTATGCTAAAATGTATTTAATAGTTAACAAAACTTTATGTTTTTTTACAGGCAGATGATTTTCTCTTTTCCCATGCCACATTAAACGACTAAATATGCGGCTTGGACATGCACTAACTTTTGTGTCCAATGTAGTGCACTCCGCACAGTCATATGTGTCATAAATAACGTGTATGAATTGCCCCTTCATTGCTAGGCTAAGTGATGCTTGGTTTTTTCTGCTCTGCGCTCTCCTTTATCCAATACAGTAGCTTGGTACTTCCCCCTTTTTTTTTTTTTTAATTTAGACCTTAGTTTTTTATTTTCTGCCACTTTAACATTACTCTCAGTAGTTTCATCTGCCAAGGTAATTTACATATTGTTTACCTTTTTTTTGAGCTTATTAATGAAGTTATTAAAATAAGAAAGGCCTACCCACTCCTACTTCTCCACAACTTAGTGCAATTTGCTGCCATTTGTCATCAGCCAGTGTTTGTGATCCTTCAGGCTGTTTTCAATTTACATGACAGTGCTTACATCCAAAGCAATTTGGATTCATTTTGGGAGATTTAGTAAGACACTGTATTAAATTCTTTATTAAAATCATGCTGTGTATCTCTCATCCAGGATTTTCGCAGTTCTATCTAAAAACCAATCACGTTTCCTTGGTACGACATGTTCCTTATGAACCCATGCTGCTTATTGCTCATTGTACCATTATCCTTTGAATGTTTAGAGGAGTGTTTTGGAGTCATGAGTTTTGTTTCTTTTTTCTGTTTATTTTCTTTTTCCCCTCAGCAAATGTTCTGATCTTTCTCATTACAGAATATGCTTGAAATTAAACTCCTTGTTTAATAAACTGCACTTCTTTCCTTTATTGATGTTTGAGGCTATATTTCCTATGCTATATGACTTTTCAGAAATAGTTTTTGAGGGCTCAGTCTTTTCAGTGTGCACTCAGGGATGGCTTTAATGTGGGATAATTGACTGGATGCAACTGTTTTTCTTACTTTTGTGTTATCCATAGCAATTTTTTCTTTCTTGTCCTGATTTTGGCTAGGATAGAGTTAATTTTCTTGTCCTGATTTTGGCTAGGATAGAGTTAATTTTCTGCCTAGCAGCTGGTGCGGTGCTGTGTTTTGGATTCAGTACAAGAGGAATGTTTTAACACATTGATGTTTTAGTTGTTGCATATTACTGCTTACCTTAAGTCAGGGACTTTTCAGTTGGCTCATGCTCTGCTGGTGAAGAGCTCCATGGGAAGCCGGGAGGGAACACAGCCAGGACAGGTGACCTGAACTGGCAAAAAGGATGTTCCATACCATAGAATATCATCTCTGTATACAAACTGGGAGAAGTTGCCTGGCAGCCTGGGAGCTGCTTGAGGATGGGCTGGGCATTGGTCAGTGGATGGTGAGCGGTTGTCTTGTGCACCACTTGTTTCTCTTGGGTTTTATTCCTCTTTTGGTTTATATCATTATTATTACTGTTGTTACTGTTATTATTATATTTTACTTTATTTTAATTAATAAAATGCTCTTATCTCAACCCACAGGCTGTACCTTTTTGTGATCCTCTTTCCCATCCCACCAGAGAAGGAGATGTGGGGAGGGAGTCAGGGGTTGTGTGGTACTAAGTTGCCAGCTGTGGTTAAACCATGATACTTGTTTTCAGTCAAACCTGCTTTCAATAAGAACAACAACAAAAAATTCATATATGTGGGAAACATGAGTTTTGCCCACCTCTCTCCCACCAAAGTAGCCCTACATTTGCACTGTGTTTGCATTTATTTTATATGTTTTAGCAGTTCCCTTTGGTATCATTAACTTGTTCTTGGCTTTATCCTGAAAGCTATTGAACATTTTGACAGAGGTCTATTGAAATTGTATGAATATATTTCCTTTTCATTGCCCAAGTTGTCCTCCAGGAATCTGGATATTCCCTGTTTTTGGGAATATTCATACATTCAGGTTAAGCACAAGATTTTATGCTTTGCTGTTGCTCATACAAGTTCTCTTCTACAGTTCATCTTTTCCCTGAATAGTAGCCCACTGTATGTATTGTCTTTGTAAGTAAACACAACACCCTAGGGAGAAGAGTTATTTAAAACTATGATAAATGTCATACACATTCTCCCTTTCATGACTTATTTGTTCTCTGTTAAGGACAGATACAGAGTCTGTTAAAGTTGTAGACAATTAATTTTTATCACACCCTTACTTGTCAACTGTCATATTTTGGCTTAGGGTTCTCTTTTCTGTTTTGGTTTGCTTTGGGTTTTTATTTTTTTTTTTCCTTTTTTTTTTTTTTCTTTTTCCTCTCTCCCACTTCTGTATCCCATGATGAATTGATAGCTTCTGAAGGATGACAGGAAATAAGGAGATCAGCTAACTGCATCTCAGCAGCTGGTAGGTTACTTTTTGTGCATTTTTATGTTATGACCTTGTGAGAAACACTTCTGCAGCTTCTTGTAGATGTTCTGTATTAGAAAAATTTCTATATTTGTTTCAAAGGCTGAAATCCTTGCCTTCTATAGCATTGTTCCAATTTGCCAGCATCTATTAATGAGGACATAGTAGAAAGTCACTGGTAATGTCAGCAGGTTGTTAAGGAGAAGCAGTCAGGGATGCCAGCTCTTTTGTCACTGGTCTTATGAATCGCAGATGTCCAGGACCACAGAAGGCATCTGAGGGTGTTGGTAAAAGCTGCCTGTGGTGATGTTCAATTAGGCTGTGCTTTTTCTACATAAATAGCATCAGCACTTATCTCTGTATAGGTGTAAACTTCAGTTTGCTGCCTGAGTTAGTATATTCTTCTCTTAAAATCGTCAGTGAGTACCCTGATTTAAGCAATGACCTTTGGTACCAGAACATGTCTGTCAAATAAAATATCATTAGGAGGCACTTGTTATCTGTGCCCAGTAATAAATTCTAGGATACTTTTTACAGGACTGAAAATATCTTGACACTGAGAGCATGGTCATTTCCCGTAGCAGAAATGTCTTCACTCGAGTGGTAAGTAAATTACTTGCATAGTGGAACACATTTTTGGCTGTGACTGTTCTTTGCTCACCAGGCCAACAAAGATACAGAGAGTCAAAGTAAATTTCCTTTTAGCTACTTTGACTCTAAACCTTCTAAAAACTGCTTTGAGGTTTGGGGATGCTCACAGAAACCGTGCTCTGGACTGTCATCTGCAGCCCTCTTTCCTCCTGAGGGGTGTCACAGAGCTATGCTAGATGATGTTTGGCAATCAGCAACTTTCTTAAATCAGGGAAAACTCACTTGCCTTGTTTTAGCTCCTTTTTAATAGGTGTAGTTCATAGCACAAGGAGACCAGAAAGAAAAGGTCAAGGATCCAGTCTGATCACTGTAAAGAGCTTTAGAAATGTGTTATTGACCTCCCAAAGAAGTTAATTCCATGGAAGCCTGAACAGCAGAGAAAGCCATGTGTTTTCTAGAAGAAAAATACATTATTGGCTGGAAGAGGTTATTGCAATTGTTTTAAAAAATAGTAATTCTAATTTCCAAATAAAATAATCTTGAATCCCCTTTCAAATTACTATGGTTTGAAAGAAAGCTAATGGCAATTATTTTTTCTCTCTACCTTAGTTCTAGAATGAAATTTAAGAGATAATTTAATTTATCTCTTTTGATAATGCTTTCTTTTTTTCTTAGCATCCATCGTGAAACTGTACTTCATTTGGATGCTGGCAAAATGTTAAGCTTCCTGTAGAGTGGAACATATGCATTTCATGTGGAACAGATGTATCATATATGAGCCTGGTTGAATTGTATGTTGCTGTGAGGTAAGGCTTCTGCCGCATTCCCTCCCACATTATAAAGGTAAGGAATAGCAGCTGTGGTTTATGTGAAGGATTTTCAAAATGTATGTAATCAATATTTTAGATAGGAAAGGTCTGGGCCATTATGTTTGTGACGATCCTTCTGTTTTCAGGCTGAGCCTGTCTGAAAAGCACTCATCGTTCAGCTCAAGTCACTCGCTGGAACATTGCTTAAAATGAAGGGCTGCTCTTTCTAACCTCCTGCAAGGAAGGCTTTAGCCAGAGCCAGAAAACAGCACAACCCAAGCTGCCAGCTTGTTAGCGTGAGAATCCCGCCTCCATAGAAGTCTTTGGATTAATGACTTCAGACAGACAGATGTGAGACTCAGAGGCCATGTGTGGGGGAAGGGGTTTCTTGTCAGAGGGCCCTGGAGGGTTCTTGGTGATGAGAGTAGCTTTATTCCCTGAAAAATACAGGGTGTTGACTGAGCAACTCTGAAGGAAGGCTGGCAAAATGGAAGGAAAAATATAAATATTGCAGGTATCTTTGTGCTGGAAAATAATGCACAGCAGCTGCTCTGAGTCCATCCAAGAAAACACCCTCCTTTCTCTGTGTTCACTGTAAAAATCTTAAGCTGAGTTCTCCACATCTGAATACAGTAATGTTACCAATGCCTCGTTGCTAATGGAAGTGATCTGAGTTTCCCATGAGCCATCATTGCAGGAAAACCAATTTCTGTGGGGTAGAAGATTTTATAAGCACCAAATCTGTCATAGCAAATCCATCAAGATTATCCCCTGCACACTCGCCTTCCTGCTACGCTATCAAAAATAAATAAAATCAAATGAAATCTAAACATCTTCATCAAGCCCTTATAAATGAGGGAATACCCTGTGGGGCACAAGTTACAGTATGTGCATTGTACAGTAAAATATTTGCATGTTCTGTGATATCTGTAGAGTGCAAGAGTCTATAGTCTTCAATGGCATTTAGAATGCAGTTGTGCACGCAGAAGAGGCAAATAGAAAAGTTACACAGTATTTCATAGTGTGCTTATAAAATTATTATGGGAATATAAAAATGCAAAACACTGATATCCTAAAATAGATTTCTTTACATATTGTGCATTCCAATTTAATATTAATTACATTTTTATAACCTGTATGTTGTAAGTGCGGATCTGCACATGCACTGTTTCACACAAACATGTGTTCTGTCATACACTTATTAAAGTATATGTCACACTTTCTATTTTTTTTTGTATGTTAGTGTTAAAACCAAGAGAGTAGAGGCATATTTTCAGTCTAAATTCATAACAGTGAGAATGGATAATGGGAAAAGATGTGATGTAGAAGGAATTTTATTCGGGAGGGCTGTCATAACAGAATTAAGCTATCCAGCTGACTTCATTTCAGTGGTAGAAACTTTCAGCAGTGGGTGGTGTATGAGCACAGAGTCACACCAGTTTAGAGCTCAGTGAGTATCTCTTAAATATAGCAAAAGTACAGTCTGATGGAAGATTTAGGAATAATAAGCAGCAGCTGATGAAAAAAAGAATTGCTGGTGGACATAATGTGTCACAATAGCCCATCACATTGAGAAAATGTACAGCTGCAATGATGTCAGCTGCCCTGTTGAGAGCCCTGTGATGGGGTCTTAGAATGATGCAACGGAATAAAATAATAACAAAGGCTCTGTCAGTGTGTGCAGTGTGGCAATAAGCTGCAGACTTCTGAGTACCCTCTTGAGGCGTGTGACCTCCACCGAGAACACAGATCTATCTCCTCAGGTCTGAGCACTAATAACTTCTGATGTGTTCAGTTACCTGTCTTTCAAAATTTCCCATGGACCAGGCCCTGCAGCTACAAGGCCAGGAAAAGATCTTGCATCATCAGCATAATGGTAATACTTTGTCCTGTGTTCAGTAATGATCTCACCTAGAGATTTTGTATTTACAGCATAGGAAAGGAAAAGAGCCTTGAAGGGTGTCACATTTCAAATTCCTTTACTCTGACACATAATTACCAGCAGGGCCAGTTACCTCCCATTTTTCAGACAGCTGGAAGAGGAAGGATGCTCTTACATGTAAGATCTTGGGAAATACAAGCTCAGTAGCTGGCTCTGAGGACTTGTTTAGTGCGCCCTTGAGTAAGTTCTTCAACTGACCACTATTTTCTCTTTTAGAGAAGAGGATCACTATTTCTGGTCTTCTAATTTTCTTGATATTTCTAGGCCCATGGGTTGACACCAAACTGCTACAAAGTATCAGACACACAATGTTACAATGATCTTTGGACCTGCATGCACTTCCAAGCACACCGTTCTTGCACTGGATGCAGTTCATTCAAATGAATAGCGAGCAAGACAGCTGGAGAACAGCTTTAGAAACACCAGCCATTTCCTCTGTCTGCTAAAAGGAAATATTATGGATTAGATTTATTATTTATTTCAGAATCCCAAGAAAAACAAACAATACTGAACTTCTTGAGGGACTGAACAGGTAGTGACAATTGTAATTGATGCTTCCCTCAAATTTAATTCCAGAGTTTTTCCATTTTCTAGAAACTGGCAAAAAAGAGTGGGATTATTTGCTGAATTTTTTAGACCATTTTCTTGAAAGGTTTCTGGGTAGAGCATTAAGGAAATTAGCTATTGTTTTGATCACTGTGAATTATTGACACCTGTTTCCCTTGGAAGCTCTCAAGCAGAAGCTTGAAATGTATTGCAACAGGGCAAAGAAAGAGGAGGTTCCCTTTTATTGTTTCCCTGAAATCTTATTCTGCTGGAGCTGTTTTTTCTCTCTGCAAGCGACAAGATATGCCCTTCTCTCTTGAAGGTGTAAGGGCACTTTGAGGCACTGTGGGCTCATGACAGGGCTGTATTTGGATATTTGGAGTTCTCCCCTCACACACACACACACACACACACACATACACGTGTTGTGTTGGGTATCCTGGCCCTGACATACACTGTCAGGAAATTTCTCTGTGTGATACCAATTGTTAGTCACCAGAGACAAAGGAGGAAGGACTGCAGGGGAAATAAGAGATGAGGCTGGTGAGCACTGCAGCACAGGTGTGTGGGCTGTTCAACGTGTCTTGCTGGAACTGGAAAGGCTCCATTAGCAGTAACTCCTCTAACCCTGTACCTGCTTTATACAGTCAGCACACACTGAAATGGCTCGTGAGCCCTCAGATATAAGGTCTTTGCCCTTCTGAGCAAAATGCCTCTTTATCTCAGCCATATATGCTGCTAAAGATCTTCTTCTTGGATCTAAATGATTGGTATTCATAAAGTGAAGGAGAGAGGAGGGACCATGGCTGTCAGCATGAAGGAGAAGCAGCAGGACCTTGGCTGCAGCGAAAGCTGTTAAAAGTCTGAATGCTAACATCTCCTACAGCACTTCCATGAAACAGCATCCTGGATAAAATAAGGGGAGCCTTGCTAATTTATGGACCAACCTGTAAAATAAGTGACTACACTTTCAATCTAACACATTATTGTTTCTGATTACCACTTTTTGATGAATTTCTATCCACTTGTTCTGGAATGCCTGTTATATCAGACTGACATGGACTAATAGCTTGATAGATTATCAGAGCAAGTAGACAACAATTAAGAAAATTATCTATGCTTATTAATACAAGAATTCTATTATGTTAATTGTGTATTCACAGAAGAGCCATAGGGCAAATATATTGTACCTTCATGTAACAGTGTTTCAGCTGAAGCTATTACTGATTATATTTGAATTCATATTTTTCACACCACTTGTGCTTTTTTACTTATGTGCTTCATAGCAAATTTCTGAAATTATATTTGGTGATAAATCTTTGTACCAACTGTGCAGGGTCTGCAGTAATTTGTTATCTTAGAGAGTCACTGTCAAGTCGGATAACCCAGCTCAGAGAGGCAGGACTTTTAGGAATGGTAATGTCATTTCTTTAGCATATTCTCTAGTGCTTTCTTTTTAAAGGAAGCTGCTTACCCCACAGAAACACACACAAAATTATGAATGCTGCATTGCCTCTTCAGAACTATATCTATTATATTTCTGCTGTGACATGTTATGTCACTCATGGGTGATGGTATATGTTTCTGTATAACTGAGACACCCAAATTCCTAGTTTTTCTTGCTGATTTCCCCTGCCACATATAATCATAACAAGTGAAGGAGCAGCTATTTTTTTGTCTCCTGTTACCAGAATATTGCTAAATCTGACATCTTAATATCTAGACAGTGTAAGTGAAGACTAGACACACCACTCTTGTCTTAAACTGCTATGGTGGGGTATCACTGTAGTATCCTCTTCTCTAGATCTGGAGACTGGAGAAAGATTTTCAAACAAACCTCGTTCTCCAGCAATTTTCTGGGTTAAGTAACAACTGTCTCCAGCAGGTACTTGTGAGGCATGTTCATAAAATTCTTCAGTAAAGATCTCCCAGCCTCTGTGGGAACAGCCTCAGAATACAGGATTTTTGATTTAGATTGAGGTGTTAAGGGAGCCTGTTCCAGTTTGCTTAAAGGTAATGACTGAGACAGGAGAGTGGAAGCACTTAAAGACCACAGTTACCTGTCTCAAACACTGTTTAGGATGCAGAAGGACTTTGCCATGGGATAAGCACATAATGAAGTGGCAGGATGGTGCTGGCTCTGGTCTGATGAGGTCTGCCTAGCACAGACTGTCCTGGGTAACATATCCAGGCAAAAATTCCCACTGTGGCAAAACGTGTAAAGAAGCAACTGCTGGTACACATATCACTGGTTAAACCAAGATCACCCCAATTTATGGGACAGATGGCACCAAAGACCACTGAAGCACCCCTGAGTGTGCCTCCATGCATACCTGAAACAGGGACTGTAAGTTAGGCCACCATGACAGGAGCTTGAGAAAATGTAAAGTTGCCCAGGTGTTATCTCAGACCAAGCTAGTTAACAAAGCTGGGGGAGAGGCATGTATCACTGATAATGGCAGAATTTATAGGACAAGGAAACCAAACTCATCAATTGTGCTGAAATTAGCCCGGACTGGGTAAAAGGCAATTCTGGTGGGGGGGGATTGTGACCACCAACTCACAACTCACTGACTCACCACCCACCAACTCAAAAGAAGAGAAACACTGAACATGGGACTGAACATGTTTAGCATTAGAAGTGATGGAATAATTTAGTCAATATAATAAGAGAACTGTGTAACCAATGAGCATTAATTCCTTTATTTGCTTAAATACATATATAGCAAAAAGTGTTGAATGACCTCAGGATCCCCAACACCAAGAAACCCAGGGTGAAGAAGGATCAATGAGACACTGTTGGATCCACAGGTCCTGACTAGCTTTTACTTGATAGCTCTCTTTCCCCCCTCATCCCTTTCTATTACTCTCTCTCTCCTCATCACATTTTAATATTAAATAAATTCCATATGATTGACTTCACCATATGGTCTCATTTGCACCTTAATTTGGGTAGAGGCATTTGTCAGTAGTCAGATCATAACAGAGAGCAATTGGGAGAGAACAGAATACACCTGCAGAAAAGTCTTTCTTTCCATCCTACCTGTGTTTTTTTTTTCCTGAGGCTACAAGAAGTTGAAAAGAGATAACCTCTCCCTTAACACACAATCAAGGATGTTCAAGGACTCCTGGAAGATGCTCCTACTTGCAGTGGTTATGCTGTTGAATTTTTTGCCTGAAATCATGATTTTGTCATGACTGAAAAGAGAACTGAAAAGAAGTCTGACATAAAAATACTAGTAAAATATGAAGGAAGGAGTAATGTGGTGTTCTCTTTCCCTGGGATCAGACCAATTAATCCACAAGGGCTTTTTGAATACCACAGCACCTTAGTCAGAATTAGAGTGAGAGGTTTTAGGGATGTCTGCTGACATGTGCTTTAACAAAAGAGAAATGTTTCATGTGCTTTGTCAGTTCAAAAGAAATATACTCACTTCATTGCAAAACTGATGAAGTTTGAGTACCATTAGCAATAACCATCTCTGAACATCTTCTAAGGATGCTACTCTTACTGTCATTGAAAGCTCAGCAATCCTGCTGTAGCAGCATAAAAATTAAACTGATGAGCTGCAACTTAAGTGTTTAACAATGAGGTATCAAGTGAACTATTCAAATTGGCCGCAGCATAGCAATTCATAGCTGTAATTAACAAAAGACAACAACAGGTATTTGAGAGATGAGTGAGAAGCATGCAGTGTGAATGATGAGGTGGCTATAATGGATGGCTGAAGAAATGAAGCAGCAAAGAGAAATAATTAATGAAGGGACAAGAGATTTTAGTAGCTCTGAAGTTGACAGGTAGCAATACATTAAATGACTCGTCCAAACCAATGGAAGTTGATGATGCTATAGTAGTAGCAGACAATTTTGCAATTGTATTCTAATGGTTAATGTTGTTGGCCAGAAGATGACCATTTCCAGACCAGTGCTTTGTGTAGTCAGGAATGTGGGAATTTCAGGAACACCAAGGAAGAAAGAGTGGTTCCAGAAATGAGGGCTTAGACACTCATCTTTTGAATTACAGGTTAGAAACTAGTAGCTTCCATGGGGAAATAACAACCTACCTTGAGTTCCCTGCTTGGAGTCATTCAGACACCTGGCTCCTGCCTACTTGGCATCCTAGGGCTAGGACTTTTCTGGGAAGCAAGTGAAGATATCCCCCATCTCTGCTCCCCAGGGCATTCCTGCATGTTCCATTTCCTACTCACTGAGAACTAGAGCACCAAGGGCAACACCTGTGCCACAGAACCTCCTGGTGACTGAGCAGTGGCTGAGCACTTTACTGCCTATTCATCACTGGGAGGAGGAAGATATTTTTGAGCATTACTGGCAATATAAATCTTAATGTGGATGGGAAAGAGAAATTATTTGGGATGGAATGTATGAGAAGTCTTGTGAACTGCGCTCTGAAATGGGGAGCTGCAATCCTGGCAGTCCTGAAACCCTGGGAATGATGGAGGTCTGCTGAGCTCCTGGTGTTTTCCTGAGGGTCCATTCAAAGATTCAGGTATTGTTTCTGGCTTGAACTCAAGACTCACCTCATCACTCTAAACAGGCATTTCCCAGACCCAGAAAAACCTTACAAAAAAAGGAAAGGATTTGACTGATCAGACACTTGATCTGACACTTGATCTGACACTTGTTTGTTCCACTGTCTCCAGGCTATTTTTCCTTTTTTTGCTGGTGCAAATAACCATGAGGGAAATCAGAGGCAAGATGTTCAAGTTTAGCCAAAAGGATGGGGTTTTGCAATGATATTTAGTTATTAATCAATCTTGTGGAACCCTGAACCTGATGTATACAATGATTATTTATTCTATTGCTGTTATTGCTTCGATTAACAGATGAGAACAAATAAAGCTTCATATGAATATCAAGCGAAAAGGATCCATGTCTTTGAAGCCCTGGAGCTCCTTTTTCTGAGCCAAGAGAAACTCCAATGCAAAAGTGAAATGCAGAATTTGTTAAAGTATATTAATCATGAAACTGAGTGAATTACAACAATACTTGCAGAAAAATACTGTACCAAAAATGGTACATTTTATAGTATAAAATGTAATTTTTATAATAGAAAATATAAGGGTTTTTTTCCTCTCAGCAATGGCCTTAAAATGTAAGGTTACATCAAAATTATTTGTATATAGGTAATGAGTATTATTAGGTGGTGAAAAATATTAGAATCCAATACAGAAGCAAGGGATGGCTATTTCTGCACCCTGTGTAGTAACGAGCATAATTTTCATATTTCTCTTCAACAATGTTGTTCTATATAGATACAAATTGAGCTTTAAAGAGGATTCTGTAGGCAATTTCTACTGGTGTTTGTAGCTGTTTTTGCAGGTGGAGAATTTGCATAGAAATAAAAAGCCTTTTAAGATCTGTAAGTACAATTGCTCAAGAGAGAAAAACGACAGAGAGGAGGAGGATGCCATTCAAAATTATGACTGTTACTGTAGAACTTGTTCTTTCTGTGTGTTCCATAACAACCATCAGTCAGTGTGAAAGTGAATCTGTTCTTTATCACAATTATTTTCCTCCAATTTGTGTCCAATTTGGCTTGCTGAGATAAACTGGTGGGCTTCTGACACTCATTTTCCCTTTGGAACCTAAAGAGAAAATTAAAAAAAAAAAAAGATTAATTTATTAAAAAACCCAAACCCATCAACCAAAACCAAACAAATAAAAAAAACCCTTCAACAGGACAAAACCCCCTCCCCAAACCAAAATAACAAAAAACCCTATAAAATTGTTGTAACATTACAAAGGAAAAATGAGAACGGAGGAAGTTACATTTCAGGCCTGCCAGTTTCAACAGTGTCTCCCTAACCTGAAATTGCAGTGGTTCTATGAGCTTGAGTTACATTTGAGCTTTTTCTTGACCTTTTGTGGAAAGAAGCAAGTGTGAGGGAATAGTCAGTTCCCTGTGTACATGTTATACTAATGGACACAACCTTAGAAAGGCAAGGCAAGGTTGGGATGATGTTATAAATGCCAAGAAGTTATTTTCCATCCCCCTGCCTCCCATCCAGAGGGCGATCAGGGCTTTTCAGAAAGTGTTTAGCTGATACAATCTATCCTATTGTGATTTTCAATTTATGGTGCAAGTGATTGACTGATGTTGCCTGTTAATGTAGTGAATATGTTTCTGTATATGTTTTATCTGTGTAGTTTAGGCTGTGTTGAAATTGCATCAATTTACAGTGTTAACTGTTATGCAGCATAAATAGAGCCTGCATGGAAATTTGAATTGGGAACTAAATGAGCAGATGCAGAGATAATTTCAGCTGTCACTATTAATATTTCCTTTTTTTTTTTTTTTTTTTTTTTTAACACTTTTTTCCCAATTTTTAAAAAAAATTTTGGG
>VXBB01001705.1:1639766-1672133 GCA_013399915.1 Illadopsis cleaveri
ATGTACTTCTCCAATTTTAAATACAAGTTTGGGGCTATGTATGGATAAAACAGGAATCCATTTTTACTCAGATGTTGTTCACCCATGTACCACATAGGCTGGTGTACCCACAGAGCCCAACCAGGGGTGCCACATTCTGACTTGCACAGAAGGAATTGGCTGCCTGCCCTGCAGGAAACACCTGAGGTGTGCCCAAAGAGTTGTGTGCTACTGACACTGCAGATGAAGACTTTACCAATACACAAACAGATTCTACTTCAGCCCTTCGTGGCTTTCCAACTCATTGTTTAAGGGCCCCTTAGTGCAGTTTCCCTTTGGGGCCATACCAATTGAGAAGGCACAAACCTGGGATGGAAATCTGCCAGATGCCAACCAATAGTCAAGATTTGGTAAAAGAATGATATCGTGTTTTAACATTATATTTTGTTTATGTAGACAGAAAAGAGAGTTTGGTATTAATGTCATCAAATGTGTGCAGACATCTGTACCTATAAATAGACCTGAAATCTTGGCTAGATATTCTTTTCTCCCTAGGTGAGGTGGGGGCATAGGGCAAAGCAAGTGGTTGGAACATATTGCTAAGGTGAAGGTCTGCAGGAAAGACAATTTCCTCTGTTATTATCATCTCATTTATCTGTTTTAATCCTGGAGACAGCACAAAATGTTTCCCAGGCACCCCTAACCCACCCAGCATAGCTGCACTTGCTGCATATTTCTCCTTAGCACACTGATTTTACAGATCTACATCCCAAAATTTGTAGGGAATAGCTCCCTCCCCTGCAAAAGATAAGGTATTGCTGCAAGTCATAGAGGATCAATCTTGTACTGATTTCCTAAGTGTTAAAGGGAAAATCAGCCCATTTAATTGGATTGCAGTGGTAAATCGCACTTGCTGATACCTTTGTACAGTATTTACTATGTTTAGTGTGTAGTTTGTGGATTGTACTCAGACATCTAGGTTGTAAATTCATTTACAAATATAATGAGAGTCTTTAAGAAACACAATAGAAACAGCTCATTAAGGAAATTTTTCCCAAGAAAAAACCAAACTTCTTATAGATTTTTCTTCTTGGATTGGAGGGCTCATAGTCTTTCAATAAAAAGAAGATAAAACAAGCATCTGTTTCATAATCATCATTTAGACAGTATAATAGTGTCAGAATGCAAATACTACAAGAACTGCAGATGCTGGGTCAGTCCTCAAAAAGTATTTGATATCCAAGTCTTTGAGAACAGTGTAAGATTAGCATACACAGAGAGCAATCTTTTCATTACAAAACAACACCCCAAGGGCCTCAAACCAGCACCTTCCTGCAGGATAAAGCTTTAGAGTTCATTTTCATGAATTGTAATATGTAAGATGTTTGCAAGAAAACGTGTGACACACCATAACTGATTATGCATCCTCTGGAAGAGGTATGGCCTAAGAAGAAAATTAGTGGGTTTACCAAAGATGAAAAGTGATTTAGATAATATTTTCTGTTTGCATTTGCTTATCTGGTATTTAGGAATACCCATACTAATTGAGACCCCTGGGTACAATAACAATAAAAATAATAAATATATTGTGAACATAGATCAAAGTGCCCTCCTCCCCTTGTCCTAGGATTAGAAGCATGAAATTATAAGAAACATTAGAATAGATTAAAAAAATAGAAATATTTTGTACAATAATAAACTTCTCTGTTGTTATCTAGTAAATTTGTAAAGGTTTTTTAATGGGCAGGCCCAGCTGTGGTGGCATGAGTCTTCTCATTTCAGAAATCAAAATGGTCCCCTTCTTGTGCAGTGCAGGCAGAAGTAGTAAGACACTTGGATTTTAAAACTGGATGAAGAAGTTTATGTTTGACCATGTCTAGAAATCAGTATATTATAACTTTTTCACATCCTATGTATTTTGCAGGCCCACAGTTGCAGAGCAGACTGTTAACCATGCTCTATAAAACCTGCTGAAGAGCCCAGAACTTTTACTTCCATTAGTATGTTTCTTTTGGTTCTGAAAGTATGGTTATTAAGAAGCATGTCTTTACCTTTAGTAATACTCACTCTATCAATTGGTAAAACAAACACGTGTACATAAAGTTGTTAGAAGGAAACTGACTATTGTGGGAACAAGATGGTGCTGTGCTAACAGGTTGTGGTGGGTTTACCCTGCCTGGAAACCAGGTGCCCACTAAGCTGCTTTATCATTCCCCTCCTCAGGAGGACAGAGACAGAAAATAAGATGCAAAAAAATTGTGGTTTGAGAAAACAGTAATTTACTAAAGAAAAGGTAAAGATTGTACATGTGTAAGCAAGAGGAAAACCAAAAGATTTTATTCTCTACTTCCCAGCAGCAGACAACATCTGGCCCCTTCCTGGGAAGAAAGGTTTCAGCACCCATAGTAGTTACTCTAGAAGGCAAACATTGCAAATAAAAAAAACCCCTCCTTTCTCTTAGCTTTTATACTGATCATAAGGTATGAAATATCCTTTTGGTCAGTTTGGGTCAGCAGCCCCGATTTTGTCCCCTCTCAGGACCTTGCCCCGCCCCCCAGCCTCCCAGTGGAGTGGTGGAATGTTAGAGTGAGAGCATGGATGCTGTGCCAGCACTGCTCAGCAGTAGCCAGAAACTGGGTGTCATCGACACCTTTCTAGGTCCCAATACAAAGCACAGCACTGTGGGGGCTCTGGGAGGGAAATTACCATCTCAGCCAGAGCCATTCACAGGTTACATGTCTATTCTCATTTCCATGACAACTGGCTACCAGGCAGGGTACAGGGTACAGAGCACTTCTGGCCTCCACCTGTCACTGCGTACATCTATCATTCTCAGTCTTTTCTTTGCTTTCTGATGAATCTTTATAAAGATGGATTAGGAATTCAGATCACAGTCATTACCAATCTATTCCTGGAATATGAGAAATAAACCTGGCAGAATTACCAACATTGGATTCTGGATGCACTGTCCTGTGTTTCCCTATCCCTTTTTCATTCATCAAATATTTTAAAGCCTGCAATTACATTTTGGTCATTGTTGGCACTCTTTTGCTGAGTTTCACTTCATACTCTGGAGTCTAATTTTTCAGCCACAATGAAGGGCATAACCTTGCTGAAATTAATTATGATGCCCCAGATTCTTTCAAATTGCACACTGGCCCACAGTTGAAGACAGTGTGCAAATATACACATAGCTTGCAGCGCTGATCTTTCAAAGATAATCCATTAGCAAAGACAAAATAGTGAGAATAGTTATTGATATAAGAAGACAGACCCATATTATATTACAGAGCAAGACTTTTAAAGTAAGATTGAATAGGTGGATATCCATTTAATTTATTAACTATAGAATTAATACACTATAGTCTGAAGAAAAAAAAGAGAGTAAAATCCCATTAAGATTATTATCTTCTTTTTCATTATAAGACCCAATTTTAAACTATATTGAAATATGCTGAGACTTACAAGGAGCAGCTGTGGTCACTTAGTTGGTTCAGTTTGGAGAAGAGAAGGCTGAGGGTGCCTAATCACAGTCTACAACTTCCTCAGGAGGGCAGAGCTGTTGAGCTCTCTTTGGGGACCAACAGCAGGACGTGGGGAAACAGAATTAACAAATTCAGATTGAACGTTAGGAAAATGTCTCTCATCTGACAAGAGCTGAGGAAGACTATAGGAAACAGCACTGATGAATAATGTCCTTTGATGTGGTTTAGTGGTTTAGGGGTATGCTGTGCCAGAGAGTTCATATTTCTAATTAGTCAGGAATAGCCTGGAAGTAGGAAATGTTAAGCAATTAACTGTGGGTGTAGAACCCATCAGGAATGAAGCACAGGGAAGCTTTTGGTGAAATCCCAGTCTTCCTGAAAATGAAAGCAAAACACACTTACTGATTTCAGCAGCATCGGCAATGTAGTGACTGCATCTTTTACCAGTTCATCACCCAGTCTGTCCTTGATCTGTGTGCTTTTCTCATCCTTAATGCACCCAGTGTGACTATCACCTCCTATTTTGTGCTAGAAAGGCTGTGTAACCAGCAGCTTTTTCAATCCCCAAGAGCAAAATGTTGAGAGTTCCAACTGATGGCCTAAAATCATGGCTCTATTGATTTAGTACCTCCTGCAGTGAGGTGGTGTGGTTGCAGTGGGTAACACCAACCTTGTCAGCAATGCAATCTTCATAGATTGTGGCCTTTGGGACTGGGAAGAGTTAAAGCCAGAAGGAATGAGGTGAACTTTAGAATGATGTCACCCCTTGTGCATTGCCAAATAAATAATTCCCTGTGGCATTGCATAGACTAAGGACCCAGTGCGGGGGGGTAAAAGGAATCGTGGGCTTGTGCCTTGACTGCATTCAACTAAAAGTTGGTGTTTTCTAGATGTTTTGTTGATGGCAGCATCCAGAAAATTCCTAAATGTTTAAAGGAGAAATGAAGTATGTTATGGATTTTTCACAGTCTTTACACTGGGAAGAGTTATGTGCAACATTAAGCTTAAATTGATTGTCAGTGTTTGAGCACTGGCCTGGACAATGGATCTAATTAGTATCTACAGTTATTTAAATAGCAGAATTGAATGCCTGGGTTGTAACAGTTCTCTTTTTGGTTTAGAATTATGTTTTGTTAAGGAAACTCTTCTTGTGGTTCTGAGATTGGGAACTGTAAACATCAAACAAATCTTGCCTTTGCTATTTAAGCTGTGATAGTATTGCCCGAGTACCCAGCTGAAAACAGGAGCTGAGCCACAGTAAAACCCAGCTGCTGTAAAATACATCTCGTGGGAATCATAACTCTATATTTATAAAAAGCTTAAATTTGCCATGATCCTTGGTCAATACATTTGGCCTTTTGAGGTCTTTTCCACCAGCTTTGTGCAAAGCAGGCAGAAAACTGGCCAGAGTGGTACCTGTGGATCATCAGAAAATTCAAATCCATTACAGTCTAAATCAGAACTCCTTTCTTCATCCTGTGCAAAGAAGGTATTTTGTGACAGAACAACTGCTAAAATGGGTCCTGGGAAGGCTCATGGGTCTCTACTTTTATGTTCACCCAAGAAAACAGTCCCACAGGAGCTGCTACATGTTGAATTTACCAGCTAACTCAGAGAAGAAAGATATCTGCCTCACACTGTGTTGAAATCCTTAGCTACTTGTTACATTTAGGGGAAAAAAAAAAAAAAAAAGAAAAAAAAGAAAAAAAAAGTATTGCTATTACATGCTCATTTCCTTTCAGAGTGAGAAAACAAGACAGATTCATAACTAAATGTGTATGACAGACTTCTCAGCTAACCCTTCAGCTTCTGAATACCCTCTGTTCCCATTGAGGTCTTGTGAAGTACAGGAGTAATAGCACCTTGCAAATTCATGAAGGAAAGACTACTCAGAGGTTGCAAGTTCAACAGAATCAGTGACAGAGCTTTGGTACAGGGATCACACCAGAGATATCACACATTTTCCTTACCTTTCCTTACCTTAGATTGCATTCTGGATGAGTCATATTTAGGGTGTGGGGGTTTTTTTCTCTGCACAAACCATTATGGAATTTTAATAGCAGAAAAGTGTAACGTTAACCCCTGTGATCTGAATGATGTTCCTCTAATTTGCAATCTCTTAATTAAGGTCTGACATGGCTCGGCTATTATTTACACTTATAGTGGTTGGCCATCTGGGCTTCACTAATAAATAAGCACTTTAATGGCTGAACTACTTAATAATCCTTCAGTGAAAGAAGATGAAAATTAAGGAAATTCTTTCATTATGAAAATATGCTGTGCCATCTAGCTGTTCAAAAGCAGATGTCACTCAAATTCAATTAAGCTGTTTAATGACCTGCATGCTTATCACTAACTTGATGGAAGGTTTGACACAATTAAAGTAAATACAAATGGCTGGTATGACTTTATCTTGTCACGTTTCTGCTTTTTGCTACTTTCCCAAAATATCCATGTCAATCTGTGTTTTTTTCTTATGATATATGATAAATTTGCATTGTGTGGTCTGAAATAAGAGCTTATGAAAATCGTTAACAGACATATTTTTCTTATTTTCACTTCCAAATATGTAGTATTTGTATCACAAAAAATGTCTCAAACTATTCAGATGTGAGGCAGTCATGAATGTTGTTGGTTAGATAGCCAGCAAAGCTCCCCAAGCAAGATCTTTGTTTAGTGATTTAGTCTCTTTTGTTAGTGACAGATTGGGAGAGATATTAAGGCTGCTTTTTCTCTGTAAACAATGTCTTATAATATGCCAAGCTTTACAGCATGTTAATGAAATCCATATGTAAGTTCATCCTGGTTTATTAAGAAACAGACATGCAATATACACTAATTATTAAAATGTTATTCAGCACTTCATATTTTATAATGTGCTTTCCTCTTCCTTGTTTCCCTCATCCTTGTGATTTTTTTAATTAGCTAATTATTGCTTAGTACTTATTACTTACAAAATTAAGAATGGATTATCTTTGTTACACACTTAAATGCATATTGCAGACTTCCTGCCACACAGCTTTCATGGCATTGTGAGGTGGCTATTTCAGTCTTTCCCGACAGAAATGTGAAGTTGTGTGGATGAGGTGTAGCTCATCCTGGCTTTGCATTGGTGGGATAGACTTAAAGAAGTAAATGGTCCACAGCAATGAATACATGCCAGTGCTGCCGTGCTGCAAGACTTCTCCCCATGGAAGTCACTGCCCAAGTCCTTTCCTTGGCTTTGCCATGGGCAGCAAGGTCAGCTGCATCTGCCCAAAACAAACATCAGTAAAAAATGTTTAGTCCTGCATGGGAGTGGGAGAAGGGCTGGAATGTCCTTTTAAAAATCTGGTTTTGGGACTAGATCTGGTGCAAATTTCTATTTACTATATGCAAATTGAGTTTTTCAGATGTGTTGGTAATTCTGAAGCAATGACTTAAACCCAAGAAGAAATCCTGAAGTGAATCTTAATGCAGATTCCTCCTGCTAAGGAGTGGGAAGAGAAGCCTGTCCTTCACACATGGACCTCAGATCCAGGATCTAATTTCCAGGCTCCATGATGGGAAGCAGATGACCTGGGAGCCCTGGAGGCCCAGAGCCATCCACATGGTGACACAGCCCTAGAGCAATAGAGCCTGAAAAACAAGGCTCTTCAGCATCTGCTGCTGAAGGCAGCTGGCAAGCCTCCAGCTGAGCATAGTCTATGTTCCAGCAGAAGGCTTTGAACAGGATGCATTTCTTCAAAATGCTTGCTTTTCAACTTGTAATTTTTCATTTTATAAAACAATTTAAAGACTATTTTTGCCACATCCCAGCCTAAATTTTTGCTGTGTCAACAACCCGCAGTAGAATTTATGTCCATTTCTCTCTTCTTGAAGGAACAGGGGGATACCTGCAGAGCACAGCTCCACCTTCTAATTCTTAAATGTGCCCCTGTGTTTCAGAAAATAGCCAAAGGTACTTTTTGAGTAAGAGTTTTGCCACATGTGTCTTAAGGTCACTGCAACTGTTGCGTCTTTTTAACTGGCTGTTAACATTTTGGATTGGAACTCGCCCCATTCGTGCTTTTCCACATACAGAAGTCATTGATCTGTGTTAGGAAGTAGGTATGTTTATTTACCTATCAATGTACTAATAGCAATACTGGAATGTAATGATTTTATAGTTCAGACATGGCTAAAACTTGTGACATGCAAAAAGTTTTAAGTTGCTCTGGAAGAAAAGACAGATTTTTAAAATTTTAAAACATGAAAACATATCCGAGCTAAACTTACTTGACAACCAAGTACCAGAGATTTGCTAGAAATTCTTCTGAATAGTTGAAAAATGCAACAAAATAAGGAGCATCAAAACCAGTGATTTCAAAAATGTGTGTCATTCTCCTTCTCATTTTTGTGGCTATGGTCCTCATCTGAAATTACAAGTTCTTTTGGAAGGTGAATCACAAGCATGTAAAATATGCTATTCTCTTTTCCTCCATCTCCTGTGCTTCCTCTGTTCTGCATAGTTTAAACTTCTAGGATGTTTAGCCAGTAAAATTCTACTGAATTGTGTTAGAACACACGTCTTCCTTAAGAAAGTTCATTTTCTTTCCTTGGTTAAATTCTTCTCATAGGTACTTGTCTGGATGAAGTCTCATTTATGTGGACTCATCTGGGCGAAATCTTACTCTGCCTCTTTCAGAGTTAAATGTAACATGGGCCTTTTCCTAAGGCAAGGCTAGCCACATCTTACAAAAAGTATGATCTCTGCACCAAGTGCTGTGATTATTCAGCAGAGGACTAAGTCTTTCACTTGGGGTATTTCATAGGAAAATGTAAACTTGTCCTGCCAGTGCTCAGAGCTGACTGAAATCTGTGTTGGCGTGGTTAGTGCAGTCCTAAGCTAGATCTGATCCTTCATATTCCAGTGGCTCAGAGTAAGTAAGGGTGGTGTATAGCTTGTGCACCTCTGTACAATACTCTCCTTTTTTACAGTCTGAAAAGGGTTGATATTATCTAAGTATTTTATATTAAAAAGGTAGTCTGAAATCAAGAGACAATTCTGAACAGATCTCCAGATGTCCTCCAATACAACAGCTTTTTAAAAATTAAGTACAATTACTTTGTGATACACTTCTCAAGGCTTGACCTGTCCAGTTGGTCTTTTTAGCTGTGGCTACATGTCACTAAACGCTCATCAGCCAATCCAGTTCAGAAAGTGACATCCACCATTTCTGTCACTTATTAACACTTCTTCTTAGCTCTGATAACCCAGCTTTTCATGTGACTCTTTTCACAGCTATATTTGTGGAATAGCGCAGACTAAGTGATCACTTTCTAACATTTCTTTTTAAGGAAATCTTTTATTTTAGGCCAGGACATTTAAAATTTGTTTGGAGAGCTTCCATGCTCAAATCCAGAGGAGATGATAAACTTTTGGAGAGGGGGTGCAGGAAAACACAGCTGGGTACAAATGTAAATCTGGAAATGGATTTGCTGCCGGTACAATAGCAGCTTGTGTGGAGAGAGAGCTGCTTCCCTCTAATTCACTACCATTTAAAAATTGAAAAATCTCAGTTAAGCTCTTTTAGCATTTTTGGATGGTGAAATTCTCAAAATTCAGACAGGATTTCCAGAACAGGATGTTTAAGAACAGCTGCCAGGCCTTCAGTGACTTCTGGAAGCAAGAAATAATCCAATAGGCTTTGGTGAGGAATGAACCCAAGCTTTATTAAAGATGAACCTCTTTCTCTGTATGTTCTCAGGGCAACCCTGCCTAAATAAGAGTAGGTAAGGGAAAAAAAAGTAATGTTTTTCTAGTCACATGCCCTCCATTCATCTGTTGCATTTATGAGTTGCATCTCATCATGAGCACACACAGCTTACAACAAAGACTGTCTCCATATGCCCGTCTGGGAGGGACATAACACATACAATTCCCAAGTCTGGCTGTGGTTCCTGCCTAGATTGGCTTAAAAATTATGTATTAGTCAGATATTTTCTGTCCATCGATTAAAAAAGGAAATAATTCAGCTGTACTTCTAATAAGATAATATGTTTGCTCAGGCTGAGCTTTGGATTATGCCTAAGTGGACACATGTCTAGCCAAATGAATGAACCAAATGAATGAGCCCATGGCAAACCTTATGCAAAAAAATGTCATCATTTTCTTGGACAGCAGTGCAGAACTCAGGAAAGACTTAATGTGCTTGCATCTATGCTTGTCTCTTCTCTAGAGCAAATTTTCAGTCATCATCCTCAATTTGTGTATATTTAAGTGGATTTCCTTTTAAAAGCATCCTGATGCTGCCAGAACAATAAAGGTAAACAAGAAAAGCTTAAACATCCTCCAGATATATGCCAAAGAGATTCCCATTACAAAACAGAGGAGGAGTAAGAGGCTCAGGCTAGAGGATCTGTCATGAAGATCTTTTTTAAAAGGAAAGGACTTATTTTCCAGTATCTGCAGATAATAATAATAATAATAATAACATCCAGAATAAGAAAAATCTGTGAAGAATCTCTCAATTCCTTCTTTTACACATTGATAAATAAAATAACATTTTTTTTCAATGAGCATGTACATCTTTAGGCTGCAGTACTTCCAGTACAATTAAAAGAAGAGGCACGATACTCATTTGCTTGATTTTTGGATGCCCTTTCCATCCACTTGCATGTCTCTTAGTACTAGATGAATTAATAGATAATAGTGCCACTGCCTGAAGCACAGCTGGGTAGAAGTTGCAACTGATTGTCTAATTTCTAAAGGGTTGATTTAACCTTAAAATACGGCTGTGGTTCTGCACTATATGGAACAGATGGGTTGTTTGCACAATTAGGCCTTAAGTGCTAAGTTCTCCTCTTGATTCAAATGCCCAAGCCCTCTATTACCAACTATCAGTGAAGATGTGTGTGTCTAGTAGAGGGAAGGGTACAACCCTGGGTGTTAAATAATGTGTTGGTCGGACAACTGGGGGCAGAAGGGTAACACACTGCATGTTTCTGCCCTGTGTTATCCCTGCTCTTAATTTGGGAAATCGAACCATTTATGGATCATAACCAAATTTATTTGTGTATATCAAAATCCCCCATCTCATAAAGGGTGTGAATCTGCTCCATCAGTGAACATTAATTTTTGGATTAACAATTTTCCAAGTTATTTATTATGCTGTCAATTTCTCTTTAACTAAGACCAGGACATCCCAGGCAGCAATGGCCTGACACCAGTGTCTTACTGCAAGCATCTGCTGCTGAGCCTGCTCCTGCTCCTTCACTCCTGCTGAGCGAAGTTAAAGGCTGTACTGGGCACAGAAGCACACCTGTCCACGTGTGTTTGGAAACTGTTCAGACACAGTTATTGTAAACTGTGATTTAATCTACTGTTTCTGCTTTGAACTTGTCGGTGCTCTCTTTTAGATCTACACCAACTGTTGCATTTTTAAATATCTAACCTTTGAAAATTAATTTGAGGACCAACAGGAGAGTACTAATATATTCTTTGAAAATTGATGGTTTTATACCGAGGAGGTACCAGTTCTTTAGGGATCCCAGTAAGAAAGGCACTGACACTCAGAGCTGGTTAGATGATTTATTAAGTATGGAGATTCTAGAGGACGTGGCAGCAATCTGAGTCCCTTTTGAAGCTGAGAAGTGCAGCTGTTGCGGAGTCAGAGGAGCCCCTCCTTGTGGGTCACAGCACACCCCACAGCATTCCGCTGGGGCTGGGGTTTGCCAGCCCGGTGTTCACTGGCATTCCCAGGTACTGACTCATCCATCACTGACAGCTGTCAGGTTTGGAATCTGGGCTCAGCTCTGAAGAGTCCTGGGGATAGTGCACTCCAATGCTCTTAGCTCAATAAAGGTATGCTTCCCAAAGAGGGGCATACATATAATTATGGTTGAACACATATTGAATGCATGAAAATCGGTTACCTGTGAATTTGTTATGTGTACTTTGACCAGTTATGCTATGGTATAAAGCAGTTGTATGGTATCTATAAGAAAAAAATCCCTTTTCAATACAGTGCCTCCTCTGGGGCCTCTGCTCTATTTGAGCAATAGTCTTGTTGTGCTTTTCATCAGATTAAGTTTTTATTTACTGTTTGGTTTAAGTTTCAGATGAAAATTCTTTACCAAAGCTGAATTACCAAAAGCAGAATATATCACTGTCCCATTTTGCCATGTGTCAGTTTCAATTATAATTGATTTCCAATTCTGATTTGCTTTGTTGCACGTGCTCTTGACAGCAGTATTTGGTACAGCTCTGTGCCTTCCTGACACATATTAGCCAATGACCTCGATATTTAAGATGAGGCTTGAGTATCTTTGCCATAGCCCCTAAGAAAAAGAGTTCAGGATTTCCTGCTCCATCACATCACATCAGCTATCTCTTTACCCAGACTGAAAAGTAGGCCAGACATTCACATCTTTCTAGGCCTTACAGTAGAGCTAAATGAGTTTTGAAAATTACTGCTATTTTTAGACTGCCTTGATAAGCTTGCTGTGAAAAGGTACACTTAGAAGATTTATCATTGCAGAATACCATCTTTGCCAGAAAAAAATATCTGATATGAGTAGGTCCTGGCACTTGGTGAAAGACAAATACTGTAATTTTGCCAATTCTTTCTCCATACAGTTTTACAGGATAAAACAATTTTCAGTAACTGGACTCAGATGAAATAAACTTGTTTAGAAATACAATTGTAAATTAGTCTAGTTAATCACTTGCAATAATATTGGAATAATATTCAAAATGCTATTTATTATCAAATCATATAGAGCACAGTAGTCAACAGATCTGCATTAGGATTTGCAAGGTACAGTATCTAATTTACAGAACTGCCATGTTAAATATTTAAGGTTCACTCCTCATTGTTCCTTCATGTGTAACATCTGACCTTTCCCAACCCTTCAAACAAAGCTTTGGAGCTTTTCTTTTCTGCTTCTATTTCCTGCAAGAAGGACCTAAGCCACAGCACGTCCCCAAACAAATACATTGACTGACCTGTAGGGAAAAAGCAATTCTTCACCCTTCTCCTTACTTTTAAGGCTGTCTGGTTTACTTTCAACAAAACAGCAAACAATGGAAGCAGCTGTTTCCCTTTAAGTCAAATGCAGTTTTCTGAGCAGTGAGACCTTACACACATGTCATGGTTTAGGAATGGCAGTTCCCAATTCAGTGCCCCCACTGAGACTCTCCAAACCATGCTCTGCTCTGTCCCACTCTCCCATTTTTCCCTCTCCGTCCCCTGTAGCAGAATGGGGAAGAGAACTGGAGACACAGAAGTCAAAGGTCACAACCTGAGATAAGAACAATTTACTGGAAACAGCAATGAAACAAGAAAATGAACAGTAACAGCAACAACACTAATGACAGAGTGTACAAGAAAAGAAATTATGCACATGGAAAAAAATCCTGATAGTAGACCAGAGGGCCCGCTCTGCCATGCTTACTCCACTGCAAGGAACCTCTTTTCCTCAGAAGAGAGTCCCTTTCCCCCACCCCTGGCTGTACCATCTTCACAGTGATGTGAAGTGGTACAGAATAAACTCTGCATCCCAGCCATGCCCACTCCTGGCTACTGCAAAAAATTACCCCTGTCCTGCCCAGAACCAGGACACCATGACACTACAGGTACCAGGGCACCTCTGCATGACAGAGACCACAGGGCAGCATGTCTAGATGGCCTCTGACATCTCTATATCCTGGGCTATTGTGAAACACAAACACCCTGATGTTTCCATTCTTATTAATGAGATTTTACTCTTCTAGCATAGTAAATATGTCAGGAAAAGTGTATCCTTCAAGATAGAGTAGCAAATGAATGTATGTCAGAGTGACATCATTTAAGACAGCTGGGCGGTGAAAGCCCCTTACCCACCCCGTTAAAAACAACAGCGAGTCCCTGGCAGGGACTGATCATATTTGTCACTTCAAACACTGCTTCAGAGGGACTTTGAGTTGCTTAAGGCCTCATTTGTAGACAGAAGAAAGAAATAAAATCTGTTATTACATCTGTTCCAGCAGCAGATTTCAGTTTTGCTGCTCCTTTAACCAAAAAATTCAAGCAGCATTCATAAACTGTCACGTTCCAGCGAATTCCTTTCAGTGAAGTGGCATCTCCGTAAGTCAAAGCTATCTGATAGTTGGCCTTTGAAACTACAGCTGAATATGGACTCAATTCTAGAGGTGTAGCTTGTACAAAACTTTATTTTTTAGTGCCAGTTTAGCAGTGTCAGTCCACAGGCTGTGCACACAGAAGGTACAGAACTAAGTCAAGCTTAAAGATTTGTGTAATAGAACAGTTGATATTAAAACAAAACAAAACAAAACAAACAAAAAAAAACCACCCCAAAACCAAAAGAAACCCAAATCAAAACCAAAACCCAAAACCTTTTTCTTTGCCGGCACATATGGTACTGAAACAGCAGTTTTACGGAGCTACCTCTCTAGGCATGCATCAGAGTTGCAGCAGAAAACATAGAAAAATGCATTGTAGCACATTGTTCTGGGGTGAAGTTCACCCATAGCTTTACCACAAATATGAATTCATTAATTGTAGCAAAATTCTGCTCTACATTTTTTAAGCACTTTGGATCTGGTATTCCATCACCAGATGAATGTTTCCCCAAACCACAGTTCTTATTGGGAATTTCATGTATAGGAAATGCTGTGAACAGGAGCTGCAGCAAACTGTCTCATAAAGACTATCACTTCTTCTTTCCTTCTGTCTCTATTTTATGCTGATCTTTTGTTTCCAATTCTTAACATTCGCTGTACACTTCAAATAACACTTCTTATTTGGATTTTTTTTCTCTCCTCCACTGAATAAAATTTTTTTACAGTGGTCCTATTTCACCTGAAGAACTTGAAAATATATATTACCTGAAGAACTTGGACATGTATTTGCTTAATTTTTTCACAACTCCATTTAAATGCCCTCTACAGCAAATATCTCAGTTCCTGCCAGTTTTACATCTTAATGCAATGGCTTGGCCAAAACGTGACCTAATGTGCATAAATTCTCGTGATCTAAAACACTGTGGTTTTGAAAAGTTAAGCACTCATCCCTGTTAAGACAATAAACTCTCTTCCTTCTGTTGCAAACCTCAGCTTGTATGCTCTGGGATCCACCATCCTTACACTCCCACTTCCTGCTGCTCAGTAGCCCTAGGATTAGCATTAAGCGAAGCATTTCAAAGCCTTGTCTGTAAATCTCTGGATCCTGTAACTGCAAAAGCTGATGAGAAAGTTCAATCACTATTTAATAGGAGGCCATCTACCAGGAATGCCTCCTCGTTTCTGCAGTATGTTACTTATTTACATTCTGCCTTCCCAGCTGGAGCTTCAAGGAGTATGACATGTCCAAGAGCTTAAACTCAACTCAATTTGGAAAGACTTCCAAAGTCCTTAAGTTTTTAAATTCCCTTACAAGACAGACTTCAAGTAGCCAAATTACACAGGCACCCCCAAAAACACTACTCCAATTCTATGTTGTTTTCTTTTTTTCCTGAAAATACCTTTTTTAATTACAATTTTATCATTTTTTTTGCACTTATCCATGGAACTGGAGCAACTAATACGTTCATGTTCCTTTACTGGACGTTCATAGTTCTACTAATTTCCCTCAAAGCTCCTCCTTTTATATTCAGATATTCTTCCCCCTTGATGATGTTGCTGAGTGTGATGTACTTCGCATTCCATGCATATTTTCCCTTTCTAGCAGGAAGGATGATGCTTTGATTCAGTTTTCCTGTATGCTGGGATGTATGTGGACAAAGAAAGATGTGACACCAGCAACTCATGCCT
Source organism: Illadopsis cleaveri (assembly GCA_013399915.1). NCBI lineage: Eukaryota > Metazoa > Chordata > Aves > Passeriformes > Timaliidae > Illadopsis > Illadopsis cleaveri. The sequence goes on from VXBB01001705.1 coordinate 1,655,004, forward strand.
GGAGTTTTCACTGGACCTTAGTGTACCAGTATTGACCCAATCTCTGATTGGCTCTGATTTTGAGTGTCCTTAAATATGTATTTCAGTAATTTAAAAACTATTAGAGTTTGAACTTCCATTAATGTTTTAGAAACTGAAATCACACATCTGGTCATGAAACTCACCAAAGCAAGCAAGACTTTTATAAGAAAATTGTAAGTCATGGCTAAAAGTCATTTCTGCCTGAGATGTTCATCTTTCCGAAACCAGAGCCTGCTGGTGCTGCACATTCAGGAGACAACAACCTCAGGATTTCACCCACCAGTCAGACACTTACAGCTCTCAGCACTGACCAGAACAGGTAACTAAGGTGCAAGTCCCATCTCAGTGATTTCCACTGCTCCATACAAAGGCTACCAATAAGAGCCATTTTTAAATGTCTGTCCAGTAACTCCTTTCTACACAGTGATCTTCAGTATGAAGAAATATGTATTAATTATTATTATTAATTTATTTATATGCATTATATTTAGAAAAAGAATTAAAAGTACATTTTAATCCAACAAACTACACATTCATTTGGAGCATTATGTTGGATGAAGGCTACTGATGACAAAGTTTTCACAGTTATGAAACAGAAATTAAAAGTCAAATACAAGAAAAAACACATTATTTGGAGAAACCTTTATTAAACATTTTAACACAATATTCAATAGTAAAAAATCACATGATGCATATGTAGAGTTTTTAGGCAGGGATCTCAAACAAGGCATATGGTGAAATTAATTTATTTTACACTGAAGTTCAAAACACCTTTTTATTTATTATTTTACGAAGACCTGTTTAGAAAAAATGTACAGTATCAGTATCTTTCAGAGTTATTAACAAAAATCTAAAAATAGAAGTTCACGTTTTCATGCCCTGTATAAAATAAAAGCAAAGGAGAGTGCCTTCAATTTAACTTCTAACTTGTGAAAATGCTTGGGTATGGCCTGTGTCTAAAGTTTGATAACATTCGTTTGTTGTAACTATTTTTTGTTGATGCATTTATGCGAAAATTCAAGAAAACTTCCTTAAGTCAGCAGAATCTTTGATAAACTGCTGGTTCAATTCCAAAATATTTTTATTTTGTAGAAATCTTTAAAGGAAATATGCACTCACCACTTTTAATATTGGTTGTTCCTATACACTGATCAGTAAAGAACAATATCCTGGCTTATGACATATAAACCCAGTATAATCTTTTTACAGTACAAGAAAATTACCAGAGGGTATTTGATGAAATTTTCACACAAATTGCATAATCTATTAAATGGCTCTCAAAATGAAAAAAGCAAAATGTCACCTACTATCAAAATAATAATCTACTTACAAATATTCCATTCTGCTTCTGAAACTCTTTAAAAACAGCTGCTGTAAATACTAAGTAATTTTGTTCTGATGGAAAGCATTTGATTTGACAGGGATTTCTACATTAATTATCTTTACAGAAACATGTCCTGAACTTGTCCTAGAGACTTCTGAATGCAAAGTAAAACCACCACATAGTTTTCTAGTCCAGCAGAATTTTCAATCCATGGTAGCACCAGACCAGTTCTCTCTCTCTCAATTTAGGCACACAATCTGATTATGTAAGATGGAAAAGGCAGATGAAAAACACAGACCCAGCTAATAAACATACTAACAACTTCAGTACCCAACAAGGCCAGAATCATTACCATTTACATAATGTCAACATCCATTTTACAATTTTCCACTACCTTACTTTCAGGGCTTGACTTAATTTTAGTGATAATCACTACATGGTCATGTTCACAACCTCATCAGAATCTACAGTAACTGGTCCATGTAGCAGTTACCTGAGTGTTACTAACAGGAGGAATTTGTCTAAATGTACATATCACTACAAAATCAAAGAAGTCTCTAAAAAACAACTTCCCTGTCAAACTGGGAACAGTAATACTGGCTTGCACAAAGTAGTCTGAGTTTACTGAAGAGCTCTTTCTCTCTGCCTCTGTTGATGTAATTTAATATAAAAATGAACACACAGCATCATCCTGACTACATTTTTCTGAGTGAAATTCACGAATTCAGAGTAACCCCATCCCTGCCTTTCTGAAGGACAGATGGAAAGTAGATTGCTTCCATCAACCTAAGCCAAGCAGCTCAGAACCTTCACTTGCCCTCAGATCACAAAGTCGTATGCCAGGAAAATAGTAAACATATCAACGCATAATTCCCATTCCCATTCATACATAAACGAAAAATTCATAAAAACAGGTTGAATTCCTAAGAAAGGAACAAAGATTATTTTTTAATACAGTGTCTGATCCCAGTCCCCCACAGAAACTGATTCTTACTAGATTACTTTTGATTAGCAACACATGACTATACAACATCTTCAGCGATTGTAGTGTCAAAAATTTGGTAATAAACTTGATTTTTCATTGCGTCTCTGACATTATAGGACTTGATGAAGCATTCCAGCCATGGCAAGTCACCTACCAACAAAATCCAAATTACTGTTTAATATTCATTTCTAATTTTTATAGGAGGCAAGTATAACTTGAGCAAGATCTTAACTAGGGTATCTAAATGTATACAATAGTTAATAATAAGAAAATTAATTGTTAATTTTGAAATTCCAATTGGTATCTTTTAAGTTTCCCACAAGATCTGAAATGGTGTTCCAAGACTTGTCCTCCCTGCACCACCACTTCACAAAACACCTGGACCCAGTAGTCATGCCACAGTATAAAATACATATACATAAAGACTTTCCAGTAATAAAAAATTCATCTCCATGTGTCTCAATGAGACAATTTCACTGGTCTCAAAGGGAAAATCTTTTACAATCTTTATTACAGGACAACCTTTTTCAAGTATAGCAAAGACTCCAGGGTGATTGCAGCGGTCACTGACAGCCATGTACATGGAGTATGCTCTGGAGGTTGGAGCTGCATCACACATCCATCTACCTTGGACATGTGTAGTTTAGGCTGAGCTACTTTCTGCCACAACACATACACTGCACAAAAATCTCTGTAAATGGATTTGGACTTAGCATTTGCTCAATTTCCATGGGTATTTCCCATGGCAAGGGATGCTCTAAGTCAGCATGTGCAATCAAAAGCAGGATATTACCCAAAGCATGTGCTATACGCTGCATTTCCTGTCCGTTTTCCCTAACATGCTGTGACATTCAGTATGAGGGTTTTGTGGTTAACTTCCATATGAATACAGATGGCATGTTAGCGCCTGCATAGGCATGACTGTATTCACACATCACTGCATGCTACATGAGAATTTACTGAACCATTTCTTTTCTTTCTCAAGGGTAGAGTTAATATGAAACATGATTCAGAACAAATTAATATGAACTCTGCTTTCAGACTCCAGCATTTTTCTGTACTGAGTTTTGCCTGTGCATATTGACTTCTAAGACTTTGCATATGCAATAGCAGATTGAAAGACCCCTTCCCTTCCCACCCCCCCTTTAAAATAACAGCAAGCTGACCTAATTTTCTTCCTGGAGGACAGAGCGTATTCATGGTCATCTGCATCTTTTGCTGAAGAAAATCATTAGTTAAGATTTCAGAGGCAGGAATTTGGAAAAACTTCTCCTGAAAGAGAACAGAAGAATATGAGGTGTTGAAAGAGGTGTAAGAAATCTTTAGTCAGAACCTTGATAGCATGTTCTTTTCGGAACTTAAAATCAGGTAACAGAACAGAAGAATAGTATTATTTCAAAAAAACTCTGGATACAGAAAAACCCCAAACTGTCTGAAAAATTAAAGTCTGTCCCTGAGTATTTAGGGACTACAGGCACCCAGAAAGCACACGTTGGTCTCTATACGTAACTGGCAGATATTCCTCATGAACCTCCATAACCAAACAATATCAGACAATGTTATGGCCAGAGAGAATGGTCAGTCCCTCTCAACAGTCCCTCACATCTTGAGAGGAACAAAATCACTTGAAAACAAGGGGCAACTTTGGGGGTTTTATATCTGTGGAACTCTCTTAGTGCGAGTTTCATTTTTTGGCAGTTTTAGAAACTATGGAAAAAAGGCTTATGCTGTGGGGTACACTTATGAATGGAGTCAGACAATAATAAATGGAACATAAAAATGTTAAATAAACATTTTCTGTGTATTACTAAACCACATACAGTAAGCATGATTGAAAAAATTCCAAGTTTATTCTTTCTGAGTTTGTTACCTGGACCTCTAAAAGCTTATCATCTTATAACTTCTCAGAGTGAGCTAAGATTTTTGGCAGTAATTTCTCATTTTTTTAAAAAGATACAACTACAGAATAATCTGCCTCTCTATAATTTTTGTATGACATGTTTAATGGCAATGATCAGAAGTTAGCAGATAATCCAGCAGCAAAAATGACACTGATAATTTTCTCCTCTCTCTCTTCAGTCTTCTTCTGACTACAGAACTTTTTCATTTTTTTCCTTCACTGACTTTTCCTGTAAGGAGGGGAGAAAAGAAAAGGACTGTGTTCCTTTGGAAGTGCAACTGGAAGCTAATGTAAAGCTGCACTTCAAAGCAGCCCAGTTCCTTCTCAGGTGGTGCTGAAGGACTGGAGTTTAGGCTTGGAAACTCTTGGCTTGTCTTTGAAGTACCAGGAGCAGAATGAGAGCAGCTGGCACTTCAGAAGAAACTGTGGGTATTTTCCTGCAGCTAAACTGTAGTACTGAGCACTATCTGATATGAAAGTGAGGCACCGCGAAGTAACAATTTTTGGAATTCTGCATCAAGAGATGGTTTAAATCTTTTCCCCCACCTTCCTTTTGCAATTTAGTTTCTTGATATAAAAAGGTGAAAGGACAGTAGAAGGAAAAGATGACTGGCTGAAATGCGGATTGTAGTCTTTGATCTCCTTGGCTGTTAAAACACCATGTATTTTAAGAAAAAACTCATTTTTTCTGATAATATTTTTGCTTACAGTCTTAAAATTAAACAAGGAGGAGTATTCTCTTTAAAGTCCCATTCAAAGTAATTTAATATAATGGCAGAAAATGTGCAGATATATATACATTAAACAACACTGCTGTACAGAAAAAAATTCCCACTAAATTCCTTTTCTGTCCCATTTTGTCACACCCACATTGCCGTGACAGGAAAACCATCCAGTCTTAAGTGTCTCAGGTAGTAGGAATGGTCTTAAGTTGCTTCAACAAAAAACTGAAGATAGGTTAATTCTAAGGTTAGTAAAGTAGTTGATAAACTGCTTCTGAAATCCAAGATAAATATCTGTTCAGATACAGCTGCCTAGGGAAAGAGGGCCTCCTTACCTCACGATCATGTGAAACAAAAAAATCAAGCGTTACTGAACGGAGAGCTTCTATTCAGAGTTAAAAAACAGGTAATGAGATTTTAAACTGATGCAGAAGTTTGCTGCATAAATTCTGAAACATTGCTATCATTCACATAGCATTCATGCTGCATAATTTAACACTGCCAATAAAAGAGAAAAACAGCCATAGGAATATATAAAAGTTTATGGAAATACAAAATAATGTATCTTCAAGCTTCAGTTTTGTCTTTATGCTTTAATATTCTATACTGTGTACAGTATTAACAACCTTATAGCATTGTAATTACTCCCACAAAACACTGCAGGTAACATAGAATGAATATTTGTGCACATACATTTGCCATTTTAAAAACAAATAAAATCCAAACTCACATCATCTGTAGAGTCTACCTTTACCTAGATTTACTTACATGATCAAAAAGGTATGCGTTCAGTGTTCCTGTTTCATCAACCAGTGTAAAGTTCATAATAAAAACATACTGGAGCAGTTCAATACCTAAAACTGAAGAAAAGAAAAACTGATTTTTCTCTGAGAGAATTTGCAAGGCAAACTACAACCACTTGAGCTGACAATATCCCTCTTTTAATAGTAACTGACTTTGAATATTGTCATTAGAAGTATAAATTAAAAGAACAAAACATAGAGGCTCTGATGTCAGACAGCAAAATCCCATTTATCTCTTGAGACCACACTGCAATTTTCCTAGAAACACTTTAACAGATGATCCTATAAAATACATAAAGATTGCTAAGTATTTATTCCCATGCTAGTAAACAAAAAGCTAATATTTGCTTAGATCTTAGATCCCACATTAGTGGGATCCTCCTACTCCTGTGCCCTTTTATCCATGGAAGATTAAAGGAGAGGTGCTTTTAATTCAGTGGTAGTAAGAATTCCACCTGGAAATTATCTTCTGAGGAGAGCAGTTTATTTGATATGATGCAGTAAAATCCACCAGGCTTGCTCAGTAAAAAACTCTGCTGGCAGTTGTGAAAGAATTACAGTGTAAGTAAATGTCACTCCCTCACTAGCAGCAGTAACTGCTGTGCTGTAAACATAAAATAACTGAAACAGAAAAAGCTGCTACAGCTCTGCATCAGTCTTTTCTGGGTACACCTACTTAAACTGGTAGTCATTTTATACTTAAGTGATTTGATATACTTGCAGATTTATAATTTAGCCCGAAAGTACAGCTGATCTGTAAATCTTAGAAGAATAATATACATAAAATAGTGTAACTGTCAGGAAGTATTAATTAATATTGTCTTCATTTTGAGAATTCAGTGTCAATCACTGCCAGTCATGTATTACTTTACAATTATTTAATAGGACACAATTATGAAAATTTATTTAGAAAATCACTGCATTGTTGTAGTTTTCTTTAGAAAGTGTTTACCAAACTTATATACTGCTAGATACTCCAATTTAATACGTTACAACATGAATTGAAAAACATGCAAATATTCTTTTTCTTTAATGCGTTGTAAAGTTTTAAACTCCATTTACATAATTTTTACATGTTGACTGCATATAGTAACACAAGAAACACATGAAGCACAGAATACACATAACTGTTGTGGTATAATTCCTTTCATTTGAATATTATTTCTTGCAGAATCCCTGGAACATGAAGTTTACAGAAGATAAAGTCTAACTTGCATGAGTCATTAAATAAGACTGTCTTTAGTTCAGGCCAGAAAAACAGTATCTACAAAAGGAAAAGCAAGAATAACTTCTAGGACTGCAAATACGTACACAGTTTAAAAGTAACATCTACAACCAAAAATTCATGACATCTGTACTATCATAAGTGTTACTCTTGACACCAATGGTAGAAGAAACTAGTCAACATATAAAATCCTTTACTCCGTACTGCAATAGTTCCAAAAGTAAATATGTTATTTCAACTGGTAAAAGGTGAATTAATTTTGCAGCTATAATTACATGCTTTCTGTACAAAACTGCAACCCAGAACAGTAAATCAAACTATTTCACATCAACATTTCAGAATCAAGGCATAAAAGTTTTCCAGGACAGTATCATGTCAGCTGACCTTGTGCTATTTCAGTTGGTTCCCATGATGGTTGTTGTTCTGCTGCAAGGGAACTTAGATTCTTCATAGGCTTTGGAGTTGAACACTGCCTGCACCTAGCATTTAAAACAAGATATTGAGACTAACCAAACACTGATTTGTACCAGAAGTGTTCTGCACAAAAACCCCCCAAAACTCTGATTTTCATACACAGTGGAAGTGCAGAAGTATTTCTACTGCTGCTTGAAAGTAACTTATTTTACCAGACACACCAGCTTTAGAGCAGAACAAAACCCTTAATGCTTTGGTTTTGAACTATCAATGAGGAGAAATAAATCTGGAAAAGACCACTTCAGTGATCAGACAAGAATCGAACTGTACATCAAGGCTGAGAGAGCTGGGGTTGCTCAGCCTGGAAAACAGAGGGCTCTGGACAGACCCTACTGTAGCCTCTCAGTATATAAAAGGGGCTTATAAGAAAGACAGAGAGAGACTTTTAACCAAGGCCTGTAGTCAAGAACAAGGAGCAACATTTTTAAACTGAAAGAGGGTAGATGTAGATTGTGCAGAAAGAAGAAACATTTCACAAAGAAGGAGCTGAGGCACTGGAACAGGTTGCCCAGAAACACTGTGGATTCCCTATACCTGGAAGTACTCAAGATCAGACTGGATGGAGCTGAGCAACCTGGCATAGAGCAAGGTGTCTGTGCCCAAGGCAGGGGGTTGCATTAGATGATCATGAGAGGTCCCTTCCAACCCACACTCTTCTATGATTCTAAAATCACTACATTGCTAAACATATGTTCATATGCCAGAACTTCTCACTTTGTGAAAGTAGGAATGAATCTGAACTTGCAGCACACTCTAAACCTGGAGAAATTTGGCTTTGCCCACGTTGAGAATATTAACTAAGAGTTGTTAAAACAATCTATTTCATTACTGGTGAATTTACACCAATTATTATTATAAATTTTACACCTGACATAGTAAGCTAATGCTGCATGTGGATGGAAATATTGAAGAACCATTTTCAAAGTTGCTTCCATTTGCCTCACGGAATGAAATTACAGAACAAAACTATTTGTTCCAAATTAAGCTTCTGTATTAGTATATTACAATTAGAACCTGAAATAAACATTTATCTTTTAGAACTATCCAAAGCATGTCATAAAAATCAGTAAAACGACTTCTGCTTAAGTCATAGAAAGTGAAGTCACTTTTTTCCTTTAAAAAACCCACTCAAACTCCAATAAAGTAACTTAACTGCAAATTTTGCTGTTTATATGCAGTGTGTCTGTGTTTATTTTTATACATAAATGAATATACATGCAAAAGCGCACACATATAATTCATTCTACCACACAGAATCTTTTCTAGACTTTCCTAAGTAAATGCCAATGATAAAAACGTGTATGAAACATAGCTCTGAAATGTCAGCATAATTGTGAGGTTCCTTCCTAAATATCCTATAAGTAATCATGGAATATCTTATAAACCATTTACTTTTACAACCACTGGAAGAGAGAATAACGTCTGAAGGTGAGTTGTGTGTAGCTGGGGAAATATGTGGATTATGAAAGTGCAAGCAGAAATACTTTGTACTGGTGAAGATCCTGCCCCAGCAGGAGTATCCATATACTGCCTTTATTTAAAAAAAGCTGTAGACAGCAATATCTGAAAAGGTCAAAACTATATATGACAGAGAGAAACAATTACCTGTATTCATTTTATGGATGGCCCTTACGGGAAACTTTAGGGTTCACATGAAATATGGAATATTTCTGCACAGAATTTTTTTTACTGCCTGCAGACCTAGCCCAGCACCCCAATGCACTGTGTTCTGCCTGAACTGCTGAGAGAGAGGACTTGCATGGAGGAGACTGGTATTTCTGCGCTCAGTAGCTGCATGCTCCTGGGCACTGCTGGGGGAACACACTGCTGACAGCTCTCACTGAGCAGGAACATGGCACTGCATGGCAGATCACAAACACCAGACCTAGGTGTGGGTATTGTATTCCACAGCTTTGGAACTGTGGAATTCAGAAACCTGGTGAGGTCATCTCTACCGTGAATGACATCCACAAACAGGTAAGGCACTCTGCAGTGCTGTGGATCACAGTAAGTTACAAATGGTAAGGAAAGGCTGTCCAGAACCCCTTACTGCTTCCAAACCTCAAGCTTTCCCAACACTAAGAGAGAAAATGACCTGTAGATTGACAGGCTGAGATTATTTTCTGGATCTCTATTTAAATATTATCTGTTATGTTGTATATACATATATATACATAAAACTCCCCAGCATACAGTTTTAAAAACAACATATGTTTTAACTTTAGTGTAAGTGAGACCAGAAAACGGAAGATCTGGACTAGAAGAGGTATTTAAGTACTTTGCAAGGCATGTGTGCTTCCATTTACAGACACACTGCATGTGTGTTTATAGTACACTGCCCTACCCAGGCACCACAGACAAGACTGAAGCTGGAGTGATGTGCAGTTAAGGGCTTAAGATTTACAGATCAAGAGCCAAACTGCAGTCAAACCTTTGATATCAGGTACTAAATGATACAGCATTTCATCCCCAGTGACAGTACTGTGCATCATGCTATGTATTTTACATCAAAGAATCTTTGGGTAAGTTAAAGCACTGCCGTCTGAATTACTGAAGAAAATGCTATCTATTACTGCAACTAGTGAAATATCAACAAATACTTTTAACCTACCCATAATGTTTTACATTCCCTTGTAGAAGAAAAGGAGCTGAAAGATCTAATAATTCAAGATCATCTTCTGTGGACCTCACAGGAATAACACACTTAAATCTTCTTGAAAGCTTCCGTATTTCTTTTAGTGTTCCACCTATTAAAAACCAAAAAACCATGGTTTCTTAAACAGTAGTCAAAAATAAATTGAACAACTTACATTTCTCTGCTGATTTCAGGGCCTTCAATAATAATTGATATCCACTACTGAAAACTCAGAAAATAGCCCAATACCTTCTCCCTTTTACTCAACAACAGACTCAATTAAGAAACAAGGACAGACATTCATCAAAGCAGATGCCTTAATATCTTCCTCATAGCTAACACTGTAACCAAGAGGTTGTATTTAGTTAGCATCACTTTCACATAATTACTCCTACGATTTTACTAGCCATTTTCTTAGAAAAACATCAAAGCAACCAAACTGACCTTTTATACGCACATATCCATACACAGACATACTTAGTTGCTGACACTTTAATACTTAAAAAATAGATTACTGAGTTATATTGCTCAGCTGTTCCAGGAAAATGGAGAAGTAGATTCTTTTTTTTTTCAGAAAGAAAAGGTTAGATTGAAGTCAGTTGGGAACATGTCAGAAATAAAGCAGCTATCAGAATCAATCCATTACAAAAGAAAGCAGAAAACAGAAGGGGTTTTGTCATTGACCCTCACACAAATGACCACCTGACTTACACTTGCTTATACACATCACTACTTGAGCACAACTGAAGACTTTGTCTTGAACTCTGAATGGTGCTATATGCAATTTATTATTTTTATTATATAAAAATTCTTTAATAGTACTCTTGCTAAATTGCTTTGCTTAAAGGTCAGTGGCTATTTTTCTTTTGTGATGAAATCTGATAAAAACCACACCAAACCAAAAAAACTCACACTGAGAGAAGCTCTATTAACCTGAAACAACACTGACATCCAGAGGCTGACAAATTTAATTGGAGGCTTGTATTACCAGAAGCCTTTCAAAACTTTCCACATCAATACTAAAAATAGGCTTGTTTAGAAGACTTGGCAAATTTTTAAATCAGAACTGAAAAACCTGTAAGCACAGCTAAATAAAAACCACATATTCAGATGTTAATTTTAACATAACAATAAACAATACTGGCATAGTTTTAAAACAGACAGAATCTTACAAGATCTTCACAGACTACCATCTTCTGTTTGCACAACAGTAACTTATAGTTCCAGCTCAGTTTTTCTTTTCTTTGAAGAAGCCTTTATGATCATCACTACTTACACTGAATATAACTTCAACACATCTTTACTTTGTACATACACAGAACAGACACAGTGCTGTAAGAATTGATATACTTGCAATTTACTTTACCTTCTATCATAAGCAAGGTGTCTTCTGGATGTTGAAGCATTTCATCATGCTTCACAAAATGGATGGTAATTTCCCTCTGTTTCTGGTCTTGTGTAGTCCATGTTACAGATTCATACCAGGATGTATTGTGTAATTCTGGGTTTGAGGCAGTACTGGCAGAGCCACGTAAAATGAAGTCAAAGTCATCTCTGTCTGGAACTTCTTGCCTAAAACCATTTCCAAATTGAGTAAGTATGTTCTAACAGCCACCCCTTAGGCAATCTACCAACAAGGATGACAGTGCTTCAAATAAATATTAGAATATAGTCATAAGAGTTGAAGTACATACAGGAAAAATATCCTCACTGTTTATCAGTTTAAATGTTTATCAGTTTAAATTAAGAGTTGTGTAGTATACTATGACTTTCCATGTTAATAAATATGCTAAATAAGCTATGGACCCCAACTTACCTAGGAGCAGGGGCAGCCTAGTGGCTACATTCCACACAAATGAAAATTCATGGAAAACCAAACTTACCACCAGCTTTATGTGATTTCACTTCAGCCTTAAAAGGGCCAGAAATGGCATACCACTTCATTAGAGCAAAAAGACTACATAAACTTATATAATTTCAAGTTTTACGTTTTAGTCTGTTTGCCTTATCATAAACTGAGGGAGAACAAAGAAAAAAAGGACAGGACCAGAACAGCTTCACATAAGTACTGACAAGGGGAAATCTACAACTCTGCACCACACCGTTTCTATCCAATCCTGCTGGAGTGCACCATTCATGCATTTCCACTTGTCGTACACAGAGAAGCAATAATGCAGGCCATCCAAATGACACAAATATTACAGAGTCAATTAGGTTGTAAAAGGTCTCTGAGAGTGTCCAAAGCAGGGCAACAAAGATGGTGAAGGGCCTTGAGGAGAAGCCATATGAGGAGCAGCTGAGGTCACTTGGTCTGTTCAGCCTGGGGAGGGGAGATGAGACCTCACTGCAGGTACAACTTCCTCATGAGGGGAAGAGCAGGGCCAGGCACTGATCTCTGCTCTGTGGTGACCAGTGACAGGGACCCAAGGGAATGGCTTGAAGTTGTGTGACCTCCCTGATATTTCTGGATCCAGGAAAGATGCCTTGTCTGGAAGATGCACTTTAGTCAAGGATATTTTATTAATTCATTTGGAGACTATTATACCTTTTTTTATTTGCATATCCTATTTTAAAACTGCAATAAAAACCACTTAAGATAACTCTATAAAACTATGGTATGGAAAAACCTGTACTGCTGCATTTATAAAGAAAGAAAAGTTATTGTTTTGAAAGCACTCAAAGGATTCTGTAAATGGAACTCATGTGACAATTTTAAAATTTCTTACTTATTATTAATGAGTTTCAAATCTTTGCACAAAATGATATACATTTACATTCAGCTCATCTTACACAAAAAAAAAAGAGGTTGAAAACACACTGAAAATCCAGACATCCCAAAACATACAGAACAATTCCTAGTTATTTATACTGTGTGTAACACTTACAAAGAGTTGCACTTGGAACAATGAAGTTTAACAGACTGATGGAGCTTTTGGGGCTTATAAGTTCTCAGCTTTGCTCTAATGCGATACTGTTGAGGAGCTGTGCTGTTTATTATGGTTTTCAGTTCTGTGTTACTCAAATCCTGATGATCTGTTAATACTGCAAAACAATACACAGAAAGATGAAAAAGCACTGTGCATATTATTAATCACCATAATATTTGTAATACCGGAAATGGCAATCGCAGGTATGCACTTTTCCTTAATTCCCAACTTTTCTTTCCTTCCCAGCTGCAGCTTTAGTTTTATCAATACAACTTGTTATTACACTGAGTAAGATGAATCACATCAGGCTGTGGGAGCATGGTGAATGTGAGGGTACAGAAACACAACATGTAGAAAAAACAAATGAAAGTAGAATATACAAGTATACAAATGCTCTATTCCTTTAAACAACAAATAAACCAAATATAACATACATGGACTTATACTCTTGGAATTTATACTTTTAGAATAGTTCTTCCTATAATAATGTTAACATTATTTAAGATAATGTTTCAAAACTACTTTTGTTCTTCAGCAAAATTAAAATTCACCTTAAGGTCAAAATGCTACCTACCTGTAACAGATAACTGCTGACATCTCTGTAAGTGCAATTCAAGATCTAAAATCAAGAAAAATTTCCTAATTATTTTCCTTCCTTCTTTTTTATCACATGGACACATACAAACAGGTAGGTAGATAGACAGGTAGACACACACACAAAACCAAAAGATGAACACATTAAAATGAAAATCCCAATAATGTATGAAAACAATACAACAACAAACAAACAAAAAGCAGAAAAAGTAAGCAGGAGACATACATTGCATATCAAGAGTTAATATATTAGAGGGGAACGTGGCATATAAATTAAATAGGAATGCATATCAAAGTGAACACTTTCCAGAAGTACACTGTGAATGATCTGCTGACATAAATTGTATTCATCCCCTGTAATCCTTCTGGACCAGAACATAAATACATTATTCTAAATCCAATATGGACAGCCTGGTCCCTGCTCTAAACAACCTCTACTACACACATAGAGTGCAGTCAGTAAGTGCAAAATTTTTTCTAAATTTTCAGCTATGGACTGGACATGAAGCATTTATTTTTTCTTGACTTTCGCACCCTTTTAGAAATGTCCTATGTTTTTATGTTAATAACGGCTGAGTAACAAAGATTTTTAAAAGCTAGAAGCAAAGATACATACCATATCCAACCAGCTTTAAATTCTATTTTAGTTATTCTTATCCTGGGCTAAAAATACCATACAGAAAATAATATGGGGTCTGTAGAACTGTCTGTAAGATATCAGTGTTCCACAGAAGTGCACGTTACACCTCTGCCACTGCCACAACTTTCCATCCAACGGCTTAAGAAGGGCTCCTCAATAGGCAGCTGTTTCGTAGCATTTTCAGTGCCTGTCCCTGCAGAATCATCCTTTAGAGGGAGGCACTTACATAACTCTGCTTTGTGATCTAATATAGTATGATTAAGAACACCATCTGTGTTTAAGAATTTATTCACTAACTCCTATGAAAGTATCTTTCCATGTAATATGAAATGCTTGTGCTGGAAGACAGGAATAGTAATGTAAATTTCCAGTCTAATAAACTGAAAGAATTCTCTAAGGCTTTGAATGTGAAAGCAGCATTATACACATGGAGAAGAAGCAACTGTGACCTTATCTCGACCATATATATGTATATATTAGAGAGAAAATCATACTTTCAGTTGTTCTTACCTGTAACATTGCCGAAAGTGCTGTCCACGTCCATTGAACACATGCTTTCCATATTCTGACTGTCTGCCAGATCCACAGATTCTAAGAATCTAAAGATAAATGGCTAAATATTTTATAAGCTAGAGAAAACTTTTTACATATTGTCATACACACACACACACACACACACATATGCACGGAATTACACAGACACTTACATGAAACCTACTTATTATCAATATACAGGTATAATATTCAGACATAAATGTTCCAGCAAAGAGACATAAAACTCAACTGAGCCAGAAGTTTCAGGAGATTACACTAATGATGCAGATGAGACACTTTCCAAATCATTTCTGGAACATTAAACACAAAATAGTGCCAAAAGAAATATGTACTACTGGAAACAGAATTCCTGATAATGGAACATGGAATTGGCTTACTTAGCCTTTCCTAAGGAAGAAAAAAGAGTTTACAACCTTTGGAAGAAGGGGCAGATCACTCAGGAGGATTACAAGGATGTTACGCAGGCAGAAAATCAGAAGTGCTAAAATCTGACTAGAACTTAATATTGGTATTGCTGTATGAGACAACAAAAACAGCTTCTCCAAATACATCATTGACAAAAGGAGGGCTAAGGAGAATCTCCATCCTTTATTGATGCGGGGGGAAACAGTGACAAAGAATGAGGAAAAGGCCAATGTACTTCATGCCTTCTTTACCTCCACCTTAATAGTAAGACCAATTATTCTCTAAGCATCCAGCCTCCTGAGCTGGAAGATGGGGAGCAGAATGAAGCCTCCATAATCTAAGAGGAAATAGTCACTGACCTGCTACACTACTTACACAAATATAGGTTTAAGGGGCTGGCTGGTATCCACCCATGAATAACTGAGGGAGCTGACAGAAGCTCTCTAAAAGCCACTTTCTATCCTTTATCAGCAGTTCTGGATAAGTGAGGAGGTCCCAGTAGACTGAAACTTACTGCAGATGGTTATCTACAAGAAGAGTCAGAGCAGCAATTCAGGGAATTACAAGCCTGTCAGCCTGAGCTCAGTGCTGGAGGTCATGGAGCAGATCACCCTGTGTGCCATCATGTAGCACATGAATACCCAGAGGATCAGACATAGCCAGCATGGGTTTATGAGACACATCCTGCTTGACCAACTTCATCTCTTTTTATGACAAATTGACCAGCTTCCCGCTTAGTGGATGAGGAAACAGCTGTGGATGTAGTTTACCTGGACCTTAGTAAAGCCCTTTACCCTGTTTCCCACAGCATTCTCCCAGAGAAACTGGCTGTCATGGCTGGGACAGGTGCATATTTGCTGCATAAAAAACTGGCTGGATGGCTAGGCCCAGAGAGTGGTGGTGTATGGAGTTACCTCCAGCTGGTGACCACTCACAAATGGTGTTCCCCAGGGCTCAGTAATGGGGCCAGTTCTGTTTAATATCTCTACCAATGATGAGGACAAGATGACTGAGGGCATGGCACCCTCAGTAAGTTTGTAGATGACCCCAAGTTGAGCAGGAGTGTTGATCTGTTGAAGGACAGGCTGGACTGATGGCCAAGGCCAAGTGCATGAGGTTCAACAAGGTGAAGTGCACTTGGGTCACAACAACCCCATGCAGCACTGCAGGCTGGGGCAGAGTGGCTGGAAAGATAGGTAGGGCCAGCCTCTTCTTCCAGGCAACAAGTGACAGGAGGAAATGGCTTCAAGTTCTGCCTGGGGAGGTTTACATTAGATATTAAGACAAATTTCTTCACAGAAAGGGTTGTCAAGCATTAGAAAAAGCAGCTCAGGCAAGTGGTGGAGTCATCACCCCTGGAGGTATTTTAAAGTCATGTAGATGTGGCACTTAGAGACATGGTTTAGTACGGCACTTGGACAAAGCTTACATTTGGACTTGATGACCTTAAAAGTCTTTTCCAATGTAAATGGTTCTGATTCCTTATAAGGCAGTTTACTACATGTCTTGGGTTGCAATGCAAGATGTAACCAAAAGTACGTATTCTATTACCATCTGTTGAAACCAGCTGGGGAGGTGTTTTCTTTATCTCTTGTATAACTCATTCTTCATAACTCCTGGGTGAAGGGGGCAGGGGCCTTCTGCTAATGGGCCAGTTGTTAAAACAGGTGGGACAGTGTTCTTTATCTCTTCCACAACCCATCCTCCCTCCAGGGGGTATCACCCCGTTGGAGGAGCCAAGAATTCCTATGTAGATAAAATCTGAGACTCAGAACACCAGGACAGTGAATTCCACTGGATTCCCAAAGGAAGACTGGACCCAGCTCACCACTACTGGACCTTCTACAGGATCACCTCTGCCCCAACAGAACCACATCTGTCACTCCAGGAGGACTTAATTGGACTGCTACCAACATCCTG
>VXBB01001705.1:1672466-1685448 GCA_013399915.1 Illadopsis cleaveri
TCTCCATTCCAAGGGAAGCTCTGGCTTGGCAGACGTCTGTCTTTCCAAACCAAGACAGTAAAGAATGTAAATTACCTGCTTCATTTTGAACATTTTTAAATCTCACCACTTTCTTCAAATAGCACAGATACACATTTTAAATGCGTATAATTAGAATTAAGCTACTTAAAATAAAAATCTTGATCCCTACTTTATATTAAATTTGAAAAAAATTGCCTTTCTTTACCTATCCCTCCAAATAGTCTTCATCTTAGTGGTGCTAAAGACATATTCTGTTCTCAAGTTTCTGATTCTTAGATACATTTACAATTCTAAACTGTATAGCTGTTGCATCAGCCTAGAATTCTCAAGAATGATCTAGAGAAAACCAAACATCTACACATAGTACTTACGCTTTTAGTTCCTTAACATCTGGGTTACTTTCTGGCAAGACTCCTATTCCTCGACCATAGCAGGTGCCACCATGAAGATGAAATTCTATATGTGAGACATCTTCATTGTCAGCACTTGCTTGTTTTGTATGAATACTGTAAATTCTCAGAAAACTTCCGATCTGAAAGGAAAAAGAAAAACCACTTTGATAACACAAAGTTAGTTATTTACACAGAAAATTGTAGTGCTCATGAAGCTTCTTTCCCATTTTAACTGAATCACAGAACAGCTGAAGCTGGCATGGACCTCTGGCGATTACCTCGTTCAGCTCTTGTGCCCAAGGCAGAGTCAACTAGAGCAGACTTCTTACGGTTGTTTCAGCTGGGTTTTAAGTATTTTCAGGTATGGAAACTGCAAACCTCTCCCTGTGATCTGTTTGTTTTGCTTTACCAGAAAACATTATTGGCAGTAAAGGGTGATTCAAAACCAGAATAAGCCTTCTTAGTAAATCCAATTCTCAACAGACTTTAGAAGACAGATCAAACAAGTCAATACATTCTTTTCCTAAGGGCACAATTTGCCTTCTATATTCCCAAAACAGCCCCACAGAGACTGACTACCTGTGAATTGTCCTGGGAATTATCACATTTAGCAACTGACCTTCTGCTTATCATTGTGCATGGCTTACTATGTTTACATGTACAAACATATCTGCTTACACAGATTTCTCCATCATATCTTATTCTTACATTACAGACAACATTTTCTTAGCATCAGGACAAAAGACAATATGCATTAGAAACTGAAAGATCTTGGCACTTTTCCTATCTCTGTTAGAGCTCCTCAGGTGCATGGAGAATATGCTTCTTGTGTTGCTTAGAATGAATTTGTGTTTTCTGAAACAGTTTTGTCAAGTTATACAGACAGACTTAGGCTAACTTATACAAGCACCTACTAAAAAGGAAGTTATGGAATGGCGAACAGAGAACACATCTTTATAACTCTGCTTTTATTTCAAAATACCATTCCCATTATCCCCCAAAGAAAGCCCCACACATCCAACCAAACAACCAAAACCAAGCCCAACGTTCTAAAGGGAGATAAAATGGAGACTCAATTACAGTTAACAAATATTTTTAAAAAATATGTAAACTGAGACACAGGTAATAGGTGGCAAGCTACACACACTCAACAACCTGGTTTTATATTAATTCTAAACATCTTTTAAATAGCCTGATAGAAATGACAAATTATTTTAAATTTGCTTCTATTAAAATTACTATTACAGCAGTCAGTTTATTAAGTTCTACTTCAATTTCAGATCCAACTTCAACGAGTAGGAACTGAGAATGTGTTCCTATTAGATTGGATTGGTCAAGTAATAGTACAATACTTTTAAACACACGCTTATATGCATAAAAGCAGATGGAGCAGCAACCTGTGTCTAGAATCCTCCTCTGTACCAAGGAACAAACTATGACTACATAATGCTGGTATCAAACTGCTCTTTTAAACAATAATCACACATGAAAAAGACAGCATATTTTCTAATTGAGGCAGCAGGGACATAAAAAATGCACTTCAGCCCGCACCTATTTTGCTTCTGGCATGGAGCTCTTACCAGACTTTTAATTGATCTGCACTGTTAGTAGGCTGCTCATTTTGTTCATTCAAAGCACCACCAGGACAGCTTGTGCATTTAGATGGCAGTTAAGAGGCTTATCCAAAGACTTTTTTTTTTCTTTTCCTTTCCAGACACTGATTTCACTTAATTATGAATATCCAAAAAAGCCAAGGACATTCATATCATAAGAATAATCTAATGACTATGACAAATGCTTTAGGAGAAAGTTTTTTTTAAAGTTCTTACCCAAGTTCCACTTAAGGAATAACCTTATGTAAATAAAACAGTGTCAAACTACTTCTCTACTGCTAAGAGTAATTTACATCTAAGCAGGAAAAAGTTGAGTTTAATTGACAAACTTCTTTGTTTTAAATAGTAGTATATATAAAATAAGAATTTTCGCTATGTATAAACACAAAAAAATAAATATGGGAGAGGTCAGAAGCCAAGAATATAAAATGCTGTGTTTCCCTTATAAACTTGTGTGCTGAAATTCACACAAAAGTCAACCAAACTACACGTTTTAGTGCAACATTCACTTTGCAAGATTTACCACCACTATAAAATAATCTTCTAAACATTTACTAGATCCTTTTCTGAAAATTTTATTATTTTTATATATCTTAATATCACTTCGAACTACAGAAAAGAGCTGCATAATAATCAGTATTGCCAAATAGTCGAAAGGTCTGTAAGGTTCTGACTGTCAGCCCAGAGATGCCTGTGTGGACAGAATGCTGTTTCCATGGATTCCTTTGGGAGGCAGCCTTGCTCACTGTAACAGCTGAGAGCCAAAGTGGATGCTATGGATAAAAATGTTACTGTACTCCTGCTGTTTACAGAACGCCTGCAGACTGAGCTCTTTATATGCCTGACTCAGAAGAAATTGTGAACTACACTAAAGTAAACATCATGATTTACAGAGTCATCACTAAAATCTAGTACAAACTCAGCTCCTTAACTTGACTTTACAGTGCTGTTTATGACCTACCTCATTTAGAGGAAGTTCATTGAAAAGTGAAATTAAAGTGAATAAAAACAAATTTTGCATTGAATAAAAATGTTTCTTTATTAATAAATTTCATTTATTGATAAAATAAAAACATTTATATTAGTAATATAAAATATACTAATACGCTATTTTCAGTCTAACTCAAATATGACTATTTAAAGAACACATATTAAGGCTAGAGAGAACTGAAATGTGGAAGTCATATACGCAGTTCCGTGCAACTAGTTAACTAGAACAGCTTTTTAGCATAGGAAATTCTCATGATCATTTCAAAACATATAGGGCTGCGTTCACAATCACACTGAAATTCAGTGAATTCACAACAGCATGTGCCATTGAAGGTAAATATTCATGTTTGTCCAAAAAGGCACACAAGAACCTGTCTTTATCTACAGGAATCACCTAACAAATTCACCTGTACTCATTTTTTTGTCCATATTTATGGCTGATTATATTCAGTGAGATTTCTTTGTCATTCTTTTTATTGCATCAACAGTCTGATTTTCTTGAGTAAATAGTGCACAGCTTTCTGCAAATGTGACAAAGCATATACATTTGGGCACCATCTTGGGCAGTAAGAAATACCAACTTAAATCCATTTAAGATTTTGAAGGACTCAAGAGTGGTGTCTTTTGGGTATTTTCCCTTTTCAATGAGTAAAAAGACAGAGGTGGGGAGAATACAACTCACATGTCAAAGGGACATTACCTAGGTCTAAAAAATATGAAGCTAGGTATTGCAGCCATGTAGTATCTCCTTTGAGCTGTATGTTGAAAATGTGACTCTGGCACTAGGAAAGCAAACTTCTTAGTCCAAACTACTATCATGAAAGACATGACATGATATGGTGGGGGAAACAGCTGAAAATATACAAATTCTACATCTGAAGATATGTAACACAAAGCAAATACTGTGAAACTATGGACTAGGACTCGTATGTATGCTCAAGATTAATTGTTTTAATTGCATTATCCATAAAATGCATGACAACACAGAACTGATGGTATCAATCCAGAAGAGGAATTCACTGGATCACATATTCAGTGAAAGACAGAAGTAAGAAAATCTCTGACCAGCTGTGGGCAGCTGGACTCTTGCTGTTCTGACCACTGACACTCACCTTGATGCTTACCACCTAAGTAAAATGCCCCAGATGGAGAAACTCACGTCACAGACCTATTCCCAAACTGCATGGCAAAGTCAGTGAACCCTGAGAAGCTAAAGAATGTGGAGCAACCATATTCCAGACAGTTCTAGGCTGGGGTTCCTCTCAGTTCCTGAGAAAGCCTCATCTATTCCAGCTACATTGCCAGAGGAAGAGGGAAATTCAAGTAAAAGCAGTGAGCACCATTTTCTTTGCTTAGTTGTAGGTCTTGACGCGTCCTTATGCCCCAGGTAATAATCTGCTTCAGAGATGAGATTTCTGAAAATTCTTTTTGTGTTCTATTAAGGCACCAAAATGCTGAAAAGCCACAGTCTTGCCCAGCAGGAAACAGAGGCCAGTAAATATAGGGGAAAAAACTCTATTTACAGTATCAACTGCAACATACCTTCAACATACCTTTAACTAAAGTTCTCTCAATTGAAAATTTTAAGTATTATTTTTCTTAGAAAATTAGATAAAATGCTCATATCTTCAGTACTCTCTGGACAGATGATCTAAACAAGAAGTTTTTAACAAACTTTTGCAGCCATATCCCTGACACTGTGCCACAGGATTTGCCAAAAGTTCCCGGTAATATATTACCCACTTTTTCTGGCATGTAGTACTTACTCAGAGCTTCCTTGTCTGAATATGTGCCTACAGGTAAAATTTTAAAATAAGAACATGTATTTCAGTTTTTTTTTAAATCTGCCCCTCTTGTTATCAAGGTTATGTAAAACAGATTGCTCCTACATAAAACATCATTTCCAAGCTGCAACTGTCATTGCAAATGGTACACAACAGCAGGTGAGTGTAACCTAACAATTCTGTCACTATTTACATTAAAAAAGGCCACTCTAAGCTGGTGTTAAGCATAGAAGAGAAGACTGAAAAATAGTGCACTTTTTACTGTTTCTGAAACCCCAAACTGTCAAAATATCTAATCACACTTGGGAAGGTGCATGTGGATACACTAAACACTTGCCAGTTCTATACTGCTACATAAATGAATTTTTTTAAAAAAACTTTGTATAACAAGACCCTGAACTCAATAAAATATCACACATACTTTGATTATACTTTTTTATGATATGGTATGATTTCCACTAGTATTTAAAAGCCTTTAATAAAAATCTTCCATTTTAGGGAGAGTTCCCCCCAGATTTTATAACATATATATATAAAAAAATACACACACACACACACACACATATATATATATCTTAACTATTCTGTGAAATATAATTAATTCTACATGTTGCAGTCTGAAATTAATAAATATTTCTGAAATTTAACTGTCAGCATATCAGCCCTTTTCCTTTGATAACTCCGCTAAGACACGCAACTAAAAAGTGGTGTACAAAAATGATCTAATTTGAAACTTCTACAGCTTGCATGACTGAAACTACGCCAACTTTGGACATAGCCAGAAGGAGAAAAACACCCACAAGAGGTCAAGGGGGGTTTCTTAACAATTTCCTTTGAAATTATTAAAGCTTCTACTACACAGTGCAGTATCCAGCAAGGGTGAAAAGGCTTCAGAAATGCAAAAGTGCAAGTGGAGAGGAAGTAAAAAATTGATAGAGTGGACAAAGGCATCTCACATATCACACACTCAATATGTGATTCAATTCCTGAATATAAATGGGGAGAATAATAAAAGGAGTATTATCAGCTACTGAAGAAAATATCTTTTATTAATATTAAAATATTTCTTTCCCTCATATTCAAAACATACCATTTCACTAGAACATCAGTTTTTTACACCAGTTAGCAAGAGAAAAAAATCTGGAAAAGAACTTATAAGTAATGAAATATTTCTGTCAGTTTTGTTAAGAATTCTTACACAAATTCTTACACTTGTTTTGCTATCTGGAATTTACTTATGAATGGGTGCTAATTAATCAAAATGATTTCATGTCTGTTGATAGACCAAGCATAAAGAAAGGTCATCACTTACATTTATTTTCTGGTAAATGTTTTCTTAAAAATGATCTTGAGTATAGAGGGCAAGGCATGAAATGAAAGATGCATTCCTTGCCAAGTTCCTGTATTCAGAAGCAAGATGGCAGTATTGCTGAAGATCTAATGTTTAATTATGTTGTTGTTTTCTCTATCTAAGCATAATCAACATTACTGACCTACTAAATGAAGATAGCATTGCAAACTGCAGAAGCTTATAGAACAGAAAATCTTCTATTGACTTTAGAATTAAGGATCCTTAACAGGACTACAGGTTTAACACTGCATTGTATCATTTAAAAATAATTCTAAAGCATTGAATACATTTTCTGAGTGCATTATTTTCATTGTATTATCTATTGTATTAAAGTGTCTGGAAAGTGCTTAATTGGAAGACTATTTTTTTGGCAATTTTCAGGTAATGAGCCTGTTTAACACATGTTGAGGAAGTCTGCATTCAAATAAAAGGTATGGGAAATACAGTGAAAGATAAAGAGGCACATGAAACTAATTACAGCAAGACTGAATTGATGCATTCTCTGAAGTGATTTCTAAGCAGAAAACAGGCAACAAACAGAGAGTGAAATACCAAACAGCATTACCTGAAGTGATTCTGCCAGCTGTACATGATTATCATAGACTAGAATGTCCACCACTAAATCTCTCAGCTGATGAAGAAGAACTTTGTCTCCTTCCAGGTCTTTTGCTTCCACAGGCACCTTCCATGTGGAGTAGGGACATTTAGTGCCATCCCAAACCTGCAATGCAAATGAACTATTTCAATGTGCTCAGAGTATTTTAGATTCAGACATTAAATAACTTTTAAACATTATTTTATTTGATTAAAAATTAACAATAAGAGAGCTTAGTTGTAGTCTCAGTCTAAAAGCCCTTAAAATGCTTGACTCAGACTACGGATTTTTTAAGTTATCACTCCTTACAGAGCACAAAATAACCTCTACAGAGAACATAATCAAGTGCTAAGACCTGGAATTTGTTAATACTTAAATAAAAAAGAAAAAGAACAGCTCAGCTCGAAACCTCAGCTGTATATCCAGCACAAAATGACACAATACTCTGAGCCAGAAGGGACCCACAAAGATCATCAAGTCTAACTCTTAAGTGAATGGTCCACATGGGGACTGAACCCTCAACCTTGGTGCTCTCAGCACCGTGCTCTGAACCAACTGAGATAATCTTAGGGTCAGCAGTTACAACTATCAGAATTCATCATATGCAGAAATGTCTGTACTTAATATATGAATCCTGCTACAGGGTTTTTTTAACCACTCCAACTACAGTATGTGAAGACTGAGTACACAGCATATATTGACTTAATTACTGATGATCTCCCATATCATCATACACTGTTAGTTATCCAGAACATATGAGAAAAACATCAGTACTTAACTTTTATTTATTAACAAGGATTCTAAAACTTGTTTGCTTGCCTAAAGCTAAATCCTTGATACACTCCAAGTACTGAAATATCAGTAGTTACTTTTCAGCTATCAAAGTGTTGTGAAAAGGTAAGTTTACTGATAAGCTTAACACCTTGAAACCAAAATCTTACTTCTTAACCCAAACATTATTCTGTAAACTACAGTTTCCTGAGTTTCTGAAGATATACTCTTCTCAAAGACTCAAAAATAATGGCATGATATACTGGCATAGTAAAAAATCTAGGAGCATTTGGACTATACTTCTGAAATGGTGCTTTTCATAGGATTTCATACATACAGTTTCAACAGAAGAACCTATTTTCCAATTTTCAGACAGTTTGTGATACCAAGGTGCTTTGTCTCATGAGCTAGGCACTGCAGAGGGCAAGAAAAAAAAGACACTAAAGCCTAATTTTTAAAGGATTTCTATCCTTTATGTTTAACTGCTTTGGATCAACAGACCCACAGAAAAAGATCTAAGAATCAGCAAAGCCACGTATAAATGCACTAAGAATAACTCATGGAATATACATCCAAAATCAAGAGATAAAAGGGAGAACTGTTCACAGCGAAAATGACCCGTGACATCAAATTATGTTGCCAAATAAGAGTATATTCTGAAGGACCCAGATAATGAGGTGGTACATCCTGCCACAGATTAAAAAAAGCCTGTTATCTTCTGATCCTGCACCATGAAATACTTAAAACCACCTTTGAAAGAGAGATTGTCCATTGCTTGAATTATCACATCTTTTCCAGAACTCAGCTTGAAAACAGATTTAGTGCATATCTATCACAAATTTAGTCACTCTGACAAAGTAAAGCATCTTAGGTTTGTCAAGTTTTCCATTATTTTTCAACTGGCTTTACTTGGGACACTTTGGCAATTCTACACTGGAGAGATGGTCTGACAAATGGATTAAAATAACCTGCATGCTCCCTGTTCAGATTAAGGATGGTGACTTAGTTTTAAAATGTCCTTAACCAGAGGAACTAACAGGGCTGGCACCAGGACACCTTTTAGAGGAATTTATAAGCTAGTGAAGTTTCTTTAAAAAAAATCCTTTCTAAAGTAGTTGGGTTTGGGTTTTTTCTTGCACAAATATGAAAACAAATAAAGCTCTCTACCTCAGGAGCTTGGCAGCTCTACTCTTCATTAAACATGGAAACATCCTGGTTTCAAAAATGAATACTGGAATAAAACCCAAAACTGGTTAAATTAATTCTGAATAAGAAACTAAAAACTGTTCTATTACTAGTCATGAACAGACCGGAGCTGAAGAAAAGTTAGTGATAACATTTGATCACCATGGTTGGAAAACACTGAAATGGGAGAGACAAAATACCTGTTTCTGTCTTCAGCAGAATATGCTCATTGTACTTACCTTAATGTACACAATTTAACTGACAGACAGAAAGGAAGAAAATAATAATAATAAAAAAACTCTTCTGGAAGGCATAAATGACACAATAATTTCTAGTGTGAATTCTTTAGTCTCCACCAATCTGAGTAACAAATTCTCAGAAAATGGTAAACACTAACAGGTCAGACGGCCTTTATGCCATGTCCAACTCTGCTACTCAGCAAATAGGAATTAATTTATCAAGTGTAATTTAAAAGTTATGCTACAGGTGATGCACAAAATTGCTGAAATTCATTTTAGTTGTCTTTGAAGCACTCTCCACTAGGTTCAATCTCCATGTGAGATCAATGCTTAAAATAATCATGATTTTTCGTAGTATAATCCACCATTAATTTAACTGATATATCTGGAATAAAATAAATATAATTCATTATAAAATGCATAACCAAACTAATACAATAAAATACTATGTAATGATCATTCAATTTGAGCTGGTATGGAATTGGTTGCTTTGATTCTTTCTTTATTTAGCAAATCAAGAAAATAATCAGAGATCTGTCTATAAGTTTTAAGAAAGGTTTCTTTTCTATCACAACCAGTATTTGATATCAGAGATGGATTTTGCCATCGTTGAAAAATGGAGGAAATTAGCAACAGAATATTAATGTAGCCTTTTAAAGCCTGTCCAATTTATTTTAATAGATATTTAAGTATTTAATATTTTATGCTAAAAATTGATCTACCACTATTTGACCTCAAACTTCTACCTTCCTAAGTCTATCCTAAGATTTCCCCAAGTCATCAACTTTACTATACAAAAGTGACAAAATCGACTTCAGGTCTTAAAACACAGGAGAGTGTGTAAAGAAATAGTAATTTAAGAAAGCACCTGTCTCTGTCCTTGCAAAAGCTCTTCCAATGCTGAAGACACACTTATTAATGAACAACCTGATTACAGCCCACAAAGTCATGAAAACTTACTAGGTCTCATTTGACATGCATTTCACAAGGCATAATTAAATGGAAATATTTGTAGCAGTTGCAGAAAATGTTACAGCATGCACTAAAGGTTTGTTTCTGTGTAGTAATGCATTGTTCTGTATGAGAAAAATCATTGCTGCTTCAATGAGGGAATAATGCCAAGTGCTATTTCTAAAAATATTGTAACAATACAGTTTAACACAGTAGAGCCAATATATAATTTTATGAAGTCATAAAAGTGGAAAATAACAGCTTGATCATTACTCATGTTTTAACAATCAAGTAAAAAAATAAACATAGAGGAGTTTTGGAATAACACCAGACTGATATATCTGAACTGAAATTAGGAATATTATTTAGCTAATGCTAAGGATAACCTTTAGAATCTGGTCCCCTGTTCCACAGCACTTTGCATTTTGTATTTTCAGTGAGCAGTGATGCCCAAAGTGCTTATGTTTAACTAAAAAAAGGAACCTGAAATCCACCATGGTAACATAATTCATTCCTTCCTTTTTAGGCAGTGCTATTTACTACACTAATGATATCCAGCAAATCTAGAAAAACAAGCAGTAAATGCTGCTAACTAGAAAACAAGAATAAAGTTTAAAACTAACAATATTTTTCAAGGTTAAGAAATCTAGTAATATTTATCTACAAATCTCTGTCAAATTATGATCTATATATTGCCATCTTAATAAACCTCTCTAAAAACGAAGTAAGGTGATCAACTTCAAAGACAACTGGGCTTCCTGTTTTGTTCTTATAGAAACAAAATAGCCAAGGATCACAGACTTGCTTACACGAAAAATATTTATCTACATAGTATTATTTAAATTAATATGTCTGTTTTATTGAAAAATATATCACAATGTCTTAACAAACACAACAAAATATTTTTAAAAAGGAAGTCTACCTTTAGAAGAAAAGAAGATCCATCCACTTTTGCTTTTCCTACCAGCTGGCAAGTGAGATCAAAGAACAGCATTGGCTGAACACCAGACAATTTTGCTGCTGGTCCAGAGATGGAAATATTACTGGCTGCCCAAGTACGTAATTCTTCTATTGTTTTCTGTTCTTCCTCCATGAAAGTGTACTCTTTGCTAGAAGTTCGAGGAACTACTGGAGCTCCTACAGTTCCATCAAATGTTAAGGATGCAAATCCTCCACTGGTAATTCCCTGCATCTGTCCATTGTATTCTCTGATCTGTAAGAAAACATTAATGAGAAAACAAAAGTTTGCACTGCATGGAAAAACAAATATATTTATGTTTTACATGTGCATGGAAAATGGACCATTAATCATTTCTATTCCTGGTTCTATTGGGAGAATTGAGTCTAAATAAAAACAAAACAAAAAGGTAAAATTAGTATTAATAAGAAAACAAAATGTATAAGCAGAAATATAATCTTACTCAAGAAATTTCTGAAGAGGCAGGCTAATAACTACCTATAACATTTATACCTACAGCATCTTTGTAGAGTATTTTATTTGCACAAGTCAAAATATTTGTGTGGGGAACATATCAGGATTGCCTTTATAAATGGGGAAACTAAGGCACAAGAGAAATTAACTTTTAGGGGTTACATAGCAGAGTAATGGCAAAGTTATTACGGATTCCTGGTTTTGGCCCCTCACAATAGCCCTGTTCCCCAATATAATGGAACTGGAAAAAAAAAAGTATCAGTTCAAGGAGGTTTTTTTTTTTCCACAAAGCAAACAGTGATAGGCTTTCATTCCTCAAATTATGAATACAGCTATCACAATTACTCAATGTCTATTGCCCTGCTCATGGCAGGTCTCCCGAATCCTGCTGATTTAGCTGTGCATCTGCAGCCATATGAAACATGGTATTTAAAGTCTGAAGCATTCCTTCAGAGGTCTAGTCTAGTCTTACTGCTCTCTGCAATTATAAATTTATCTGTATCAAAGCACTGCATGACTCATTATCCAGAGATCTGAAACAGTCTGTTTTGATCCACCCCTTTTTAATTAATGCTGGGCTACCAAGTAAGTGATAACACACATGAACATGGCATTTGTGAGACAGTCTAGTACGGGATTCCCAGGGCTCAGTTTTCAAATGGTTGAAAATCCACTGATTTGGAAGGGCAGAGCAAGCAGTATGTGTCAGAAGTTTTAAACAGCAAAACATTGCCAGTGATTTAGTCCTGTATTTTATAAACATGGTGAAATTTAAAAAGCACACAAATCAGGAATTCATTGACCTTGGAAATTCATAAACAAAGCACTACAAACTTGGTGACAGAAACTCCTTCAATCCCTGCTACTCTGACATAATGCATAAATGCATTAAGGGTCATCTCTAAGATAAACTTTGATTTACTTAAGCATTCTTCAGACCTGACCAATGGAGCACATCAATTAAGGATGTAGTTTTTCATCAGTGAAACACTGAAGAGCTTCCATCTTTTAACCTTTGTGTTTAAATACTGAAAATACAAGAAAAGTCAAAGGACAAATAAGGAAAATACATGGTTTCATAATCAATTTTCCCCCCATTATCTATGATCTGGAAAAATATGTTCCCCTGTAAGATGTTACCTAATATACAAACAGATTTACTTTAGATGCTATCACTGGCATTATATACCATATAATGTAACATCCAGAGGGGATGAAAACTCTTATCACTTTTACCTATTCATTCCGTATCAAAATATACTTCAAGAGTATTTTTCATATCTTGTCTGACATGTCAAATTTTTCTTGAAGTGTTTTAATTTCTAATTTACCTATTTATTTATTTCTTCACTAGTTCTTTTAAATCATTATAAAAGTACCTTTTTTCTTAGTAAAAGTTCTGTCCTAGTCTTCTGTGAAGGCTCTAAGCCTTTCACAAAACCAGAAAGAAAGTACTTTGTCTCCCTGGGCTTCCACTAATATTTTACCAGAAGTTATTTTCCTCTTTTCCCAAATCCTTTATGTCATGCTTTGAGCATTCAGGAGGCTGACATACTCTATTTCTGACATCTCCCAGTACCCTCAGTTGGTGAATTTGAAATCAGCCTTCATGCTGGAAGAGGCAATTATAAAACTTAAAAAAAAAAAAAAAAAAAAAA
>VXBB01001705.1:1685483-1716624 GCA_013399915.1 Illadopsis cleaveri
AAAGGAAAAAAAAAAAGAAATATAATATGTAAGAAGGTAGACCTCAACTGTCATGATGAGAAAATTACCAATGATTTTTAGCAAAACCAGATGTTCTCAGGCACAGGCAGGTGGAGAAGCCACTGAGTCCTCTCAAATGTAAACAGAATTCAACAACATTGTTCAGTGAACAGAAGAAACGGAAGAAAATGTTGAATGGGTTACATGTGGAAAATTTCTTATGTTGGGTCCATAGAAGAGATGATGGTCAACAGAAATTCTCTGGGCTTGTCCTTTGAAAACAAATCATTGCTAAAGTGATAAGGGATCACTGGAGTGTAAAATGAACAAAATCTACACACAAATGTTTTTTCATTATGGCACTCTTAAGTACATCTCAGATCAAATTTTAAACATTGATACTGTAAACATGTTGTATATTCCAAAGGATTTTGTAACTTAATTAAACTTATAAAAGAATCCATCTGAGACTTTTGCATAGGACAACAATTACCTTACAGTAGATTTTGTGCAATTTCTAGAGGACATGGACATATTTTTTAAAAAATTGGTGTGGGAGGGTGAAGCAGGGGGAGTTAACAGGAAAGCAGGGCAGATGGCTATCTCTTCAAAAATTCTGTGAGAATTTTAAATAATTTCAATAAATAATGGTTGCTAAACGGAAATATCCTCTGGGACAAAAACGGAGCAGATAAAATGCATTTGGCTTGTTCTGAGCAAGCAAGTAAATTCCAACACATATTGCAGAAGTCTTTGGCATAGTTTTTGTAAACTAAAGAACAATAGGTGAAATGTCACCTTAACAAACTGCATGGACAATAAACTCCAGTGATTTCTATGGGGAACAACAGTATCCTGAATATGGTTATTGAAAAGAAGCTAATCTTGAAATATTTATAAACAGATTTGCAGCCAAGTAAAACACATACTTTTTTTTTTCTTTTACTGAAGATGGTGTTATTCGTCTCACTAAATGGAAAAGTGTGATAGTAAGTAGTGTATAAAGCTGAAATAATAGCAACTCCACGGTAGTTTTCCATCAAAACTGATTGTTAAATTGTAGAAGCAAAGGACTATTATGAAACCACTGCAGTCACAGATCATCTTAGAATATCAAAAAATGCCTGGGGAAACAACATATACCAAGCTAATGTACAGGTTTCTATGCCAAGAAGGAAGATTTTACTTTTTTTATGACTGTCACTGATGATATTTGTATGAAGGAAAGCATCCTGTCAGAAAAAACTCCACCAGAATGCATCTGGTATATTCCATTATATTTTGTAAATGTTTTCTCATCTTAAGTAAGCAAGTCTAAGCAAATTTGGATAATACAGGTGCTGATTATATTTTCTTATATTTTAATAATGTAATTCTGGTTTACTTGTTCCTCCAGCTGTATGAACAGAGAGATACTAATGAAATAGAGAAATAATTTGAAGTATAAATTAAACCATTTTGAATATGTTTAAATATCACAAGAAGAAAACTGAGCTACCAAAACTATCTACAGGCACCTTCTAAAAGAAAATTAACAAAGACAGCCACATGGAAGTAAAATAATTTTTTCTGAAGACATGATAAACACATCTAGCTATTAGGACCATAAATGATCGCTTATTCTCCAGCATTCCTGAATTGCTGCCTACAAAATAAGATTGTCAGAAACATCTGTAGCAACGGAGACAGAAATTAAAGAAAAAAAATGAGTAATACATTGTATTTTATTTACCAATTCAATTCACCTAAAAATGTAAGTATTTTGTGGAAAAAATTGTATGCAAAAAGTTTATATACTTAAGCCAGTAGAAATAATTTCTGGTTAAATAATTTAAAAAGTCAGCAGAGACTGTGATACTGTTTTAGAAATATTTCTCAGAGAAAGTGGCATAATTCATTTAAGGAAATTCTAATAGAGTAAAAAAAAAATTACTATTTTGGAATATTTTCTACATATTTAAAACCTGATCCAGTAACTTGACCAAAAAATACTGATATGAAAATCATATGTGCAAATTGCTAAGACTTCAAATTACAGAGACACACTATCACTGCCTAGAGTTAGAATTTCCTGACATTATTTACTTTAGGAAAAATACTTGTTTTTAATTTAAATTCCATTCAAAGTGAGTTGCATGCCTTACAGAATTTTTGAAGGGGAGCCAAAAGCAATAGTAATACTGATATTTCTGAGAAAAAAAAAGTAGGTTTTTTCTGTATTAAAAAGAATCTCCTAAATGCTTGCTAAAAAAAATTTAATTCCTTCCACTCTTCAGAAAAAAAATAATTGAAAACTGGGTAGCAATGCAATAGACAACATGCTCTTCACCATCTTTTTTAGCAGATAGTCTCAAACCTAATTATGGCCAAGTTTATATATTTGGACCACATTTGCTCAGAGGACACTAAGAGTCCAGGAGCTATATTCAGCCAAAGTTTAATGTTCATTCAGTGTGTTATATATCCAAGCCCCAGATTTTCCCTCCTCATCCTTATCAACCTGACAGCTATGGCTAGAGCTGC
This sequence comes from Illadopsis cleaveri, assembly GCA_013399915.1. Taxonomy (NCBI): domain Eukaryota; kingdom Metazoa; phylum Chordata; class Aves; order Passeriformes; family Timaliidae; genus Illadopsis; species Illadopsis cleaveri. The sequence goes on from VXBB01001705.1 coordinate 1,688,007, forward strand.
CCAGGAATAAAATTGAGCAGATACTTCTGCGGTGTCTTTCTCAGTATCTTCCATATTGCATCAAGTAGAAAGAAGGAAAGAAATCAACTTCATTGGACAAACTGGATTAAACTAAAGGAGGGAATATAAAGAGACAAGCAAACTGCTAGCTAAGTGCAAAAGTAAGATTGCTCCTGGAAATAACAGCAGGTTGTTTAAAGATCAAAGTAACACAGTGGAACAAATGATATGTTAAGTATTACTAGATTTAGGAGAGTGAGACAGAACAGAACTAGCAAGGATAACAGAAAAGGGAGTGTGTTACTTCTATGCTGTTATGAAGCCATGCTCCATATATTTGGCATTCAGATTCCCCCTCCTCTGTGGATAAACACCTTAGAAACTCACTAGCAAAACATACGTCTTACACTTGTCAATCTATTGATGTATGAAGGCAATAACCATCTATATTGTGGCTATTTAATATTAAATTTGCTCAAAGAGACTATGCTTTCACATTGCAAAACTAAAGAGTTTGAATCAGATGAATATGCAGTTAATAGCGTGCAAGGAAATTGATTTTCCTGGTGTTTTTCCCCATTTTTTTATTCTAGAGATCTAGGATGCTGCATTGGGCATTGTGGTATTTGGTGAAAGGTTGGATTTGATTATCTTGGAAGTAACTTCCAATCTTAATGATTCTCTGATTCTGTGATCTAACCACAAAGCTAAAACAATAGGATAATCCATAATTATTCCAATTTAGTACATGGCAGTTACTGATGTCTGTGCAAACTCAGTTCAGCCCATGGTGCATTCACGTTACACCATGTTCCATAACCTCCATGACCCTACTTTTCTACAGAACATTTTCCTACACAGTGTACAACTTGAGAAGTGCAGTGGTGATGCAATTGTACTGTCTAAGAAAGAGGGTGACTACTTTACAATTCCTACCTCATTTGTTATAGCAACTTGTGCCTATGTACAGAAGTAGTTAAGGCTAATGAAAGTAAGAGAGGAGAACAGCATCAGGATTACTGTGACAAAAAGCCAGAGAATTAAGGCTTTTTAATTGCTACAGAGTTTGCATTGTGCCAAGGAAGCCATACAAATGAAGTTTATAATCTCGGTCTTCATTCTCCAAGTTATGCACATGAATCACACAGCTCTGCAATGCTGTGTATTGCGGAAAAAGACCCACCAGAACACATCCTGGACATCCTGACTGCATTAAATAACTGGAGTACACTGAACAAGATGAATGCCAAAGTAAGAATGTGCTTCACTTTTTCCAATTCTCAAACTTTAAAATGGAAATCAAATACCAATTCTCTTTACTGGAAGTGAGGAATTATGTTCTTGTTTGTGAATCACTCAGAGGTAATAAAGAATACTAGACAAAAGCCAATGAGGAAATTAACAATTCTATCATCGTGGCAGGGTTTGAGGCATTTTAAGAAAGGCAGAATACCACCCAAAACTCCTAAGTCAAGGGAGGATAAAATATTGCAGGCTCAGCCAGTAGTACCAGCAGATTGTCCCTTTTCGCTCTTTAACCTAATACCATTAGGCATTATTTCTAAGATATTTAAAGCGTTCATAGTGAACAATAAACAAGAAGGTCCAAGAAAATTCCACCTAAGACATCTCCTTTGCCATGAAGATAGACAGAGACCAGACAAATAGATCACAGGCCTGGCTTTGATATTGGCAGATGGGGGGCTCGCCTTCCACAATCTCTGCAGAGCACTGATTGTGGCTGAAAGCCCAGGTACACTGTAAATCACTATATTCTATAATTCATGAGAAATCATCGTAAGATGATATGCATAAAGATGCACTTCAAGAAATATTAACAGAAATGTAATTAAAACTAGATAATTTTCCAGTTCTATTACTAGGACACTTAAAATTTTCCTTCTCTGCAACAAATACTAAGCAAATTAAATTACCCTCTATCCAAAGTAATTCCAACAGAATCCTCTTAATTAAATTCTTATTAGCTCTGACCATCAGATCTTGCCAACACCTCTGTTACTATGAGGAGAAGTTACCCATTAGAAGCCAACAGTGTAACTGGGAGCAGTAATTTTAAAAATGTGTTTGCTATCAATGTCAACTTCCTAGAAGTCCCTGGAAAGCGTATCTGGGGCAGACGGAATGTGAGCACACGCTCTAAGGGCTGTCTATATCTATCTGTCCTCATTGGTAAGCACAGCTTGGACAAACTATGGCTTCTGCCACCTTGGCTTGCTTTCCATTCAGCAAGCTAAGAGAAAGTGATTAAGGCCTGAAGACAAAAGGAGGATAAAGTGAAGGAGGAACTGAAGAAAGTGTAATTAGAAGTCATACCTACTATGCTGCTTGTGACTGAAAGAGGACAAGGTCCTCCCCCTCCCTGTTCAATCCCAGAATTTGGCACCAGGCTTTTGTGTCAGATTTCTACCTGCTCAGATCAGATACAAAAACTTCCCAAGTACCTGTCTCTTAGTCTGGGGTAATCAGAACCTTCCCATCCAGAAGAAGACATCTTAGTGACTCTAGATCATTTTCACTTAGAAAGTAATTACATAAGCTCTCAGCTCATGCATCTGAAGAGACACAGATTGTGAGCAGCTGGAGGTCTATCAGGACTGGAAACCACTTAAAACAGCTCAAATGTGATGAAAAAAGAAGTGTATATGAAAAGCGAATTAATAGACCCCCTCTTTAAATACTGGACCATAGTCTTGGAGAATGATAAAATACCAAGAACAAGTGATAAGGATTCTAGAATGACCTCCTCCAAACAGTGATGCCAAATCAGAACAGTGAGGTCCCTTACCTGTGCTATATCAGTAGGTTTCCTTAGTAAGTCTGTGACAATAATAAATAGCAGAAGTTAGACAACACTGTGTTTGCATAAAAGAGGGTGCATACATAAATTTACTGACAGTGGTCTTGTTTATTTTCTTAATGTGGACTTAGAAATCCAATACTGACCTACCACTGCCATACAACTTTTCAATTCTTTTATTTTGACCAGTTCCTTTCTACGTTCTCCCTTTTCACATATATAAAATATGTACTCTGTTTTCAGAACCAATAAACAAATTTCTACCTCCACTGAATTTCTGAAATGAATGTATCTGTATAACATTCATCCTGACGGATTCAGGGAAAATATTAAAATTTAGTGTTAAGACTTTCCCACCTGAAGTCAAATTCATGAACTTCCAAGAGTGATAACACATCCCAAGTACTGATCAGCAACACAAGCTTCAAAATATAAACACGACTTAATCCCACTCTTATTATATATACAGATGACCTCAGAGAAATCTTATACTAACCCAGAATAAGTTAGTTAATTTCTCTCTCAATTGTAAATACTTATAATATAGAGGAATAACTTAAGACTGTTTCTGAATCTTAACAAGTTCTTTCTTAATCTCAGCAGTATGAAACAAATACTGGACAAATCTTACCACTTTTTTCATTTATTGTCATGGGGTTTTCCTCCTTGTTCTCCTGCTACAGCATTTCACAATGTACATGCTTAGTACTATGGATATTTATCCCTTTTATCATCCTTTTGTACAATCCTAAATTTCCTAGATCTCTCAAGTTTCCCAGAACACTCTCAAGAGGGTTTAGATATGCAAACTGGAGTGTTTTTTAGGGTTGCTCCCCCCGGCAATGGCCTCATTCATTACATTTATTGATTTTTGCTATAATTATTTTACACAAAGAGTAGACACAAAATTAGGTATGGTTATTTTGCAAATTAATGGTAAAATCACATCTTTGGTCCTATTATACACCACTTTAACTATGGTCCAGTATGGTTCCATTCAGTCCCTATCGGGTGTTCCTCTTCCCTATACAGTTGCAGCAGGCATGAGGAAAACATCCAGCAGCAGCAGTATCAAAGCTATGAACAGTTTCCTGCATGCCCTTTGATACAAATAAAGGGAATAATACAGGATAACACTGAAGCAGCAGCAGGAGCACACCGCACAAGAACAAGCCCAGACAGATTCCCTTTACTGGAGTTACTCTCCAGCTGACCTACACTGCTCCGCAACAGAAAACCCAAAGAAACTCCTCAATTCCACCAGTTTGAAGAGGAAAAAATTGTGCTGATTCATGTCAGTTAAACTCCATCAATCTAGAAGTACCACATGATTTTTTGTCAAGTAGTTTAACAAACGTTGTTGTCGAAAAAACGCCAGTTTGCTTTCAGTTTTGGTCCATACCATAACCACAGCTGTTTTACCAATCAGCTGATTTATCCAATGTCTTCAAGAGTTAATTTCTGTACATGTAGAATTAAATTATTCCTATGGTCCTGTCACTGCAGAAAAGCAAGAAGACAAACCCCCCACATTCGAGTACGTACCTTTATTCTATGAAATCGAACAATATCTCCAACTTTGTAAATTTTTGGTAGAGAATCTAGGTTTCCACTAAAAAGGTTGCACGTTAACTTCACATTTGATGGGTCCACAAGTGTTACAACTGAGCAATAGTCTGCAAAATATAAAAGTGTCACAGGCTGAGTAACAGGATGAGTAACAGGTATTATGGAATTATTAATATACAGATACTGAATTTGGGAGGAACACCCTGATGGCCAATGCTTTTCTGCTATGATCTGTGCAACTTTTTCAAAGTTAATTTTTTTACAGTATCGTAATAACTGAAGTGTGGCTCATCTTGCCAATAATTAGCCCAAATAACTGAAAATGAAATGTATGATTAAGAACAGCTCTGTGCTCAAGAACACACAATCCTTTTTCTTCTGTATGCAACAGGCATGCTATTCTTTAACATTTCAATTACTTGTTCTACAAAATGAAGAGCATATCTACCATTTTATAAAATAATTTTCTAAGATTTATTTTGCACAGCTTTCTGATAAGGGAATGAGTTCTACGAGTTCTACAAGGAAATTAACACACAAATTACATATCCTTCACTTCAGGAAAACTTGCAAGATAGATATATAAACCACAAGAGTAGAGTCACATAGTGGTAGTTAGAAAGTAGAGTAAAAGTATGAAATATGGCTTTCTGAAGTTAAACTTCTAATAATGATCTAAAAAGTAAAATCAAAACAAGATAAAAGATGACAATGCAGACCAGTCCAGAATAGAGCAGTATTTGTGGATGACATAAATGAAACCTGTATTTTCCATTTCAGCTTACACAACATGTGTGCTCTGATTACTTACAAAGGTCAAAGTACATTCTCTCTTTCACAACATACCTGAGAAACCAAGCAGCAGCAGAAATAAAGTCTACATCCTGCCTGACCCTGATCTCCTGTACCTATTGTCCCTCCAAGATACCCCTGTAACCACAGCCAGAGGAAAAGAGACTAGGAAGGAGGAAGGAGGGGTGGCTGGAGTGAAGCTGAACCTGGGAAAGGTGGAGGAAAGATGTTCTCCCTAGGTGTTCAAATATTTCTTTGTTTCTCAATATCTAAGTAAGTCATTAGATGCTAATGTTAACTGGCAATGAATTAAATTCCCCAAACCAAATCTGGTTTGCCCTGACAGACATCTTTTTAAGAAAAACCCAAACAAAAGAGAAAAAAAATCTAAATTATCAAAACCCCCAATTTCCCTTAGCTGTAATTCTATGAGGCAACTAGTGATAATGACACCACTATATAGCTAGAAACTGAACAAAGGCATCATAGTTCTAAAACGAAGTCAATAAAATCCCCATCATGCACATTATAAAGATGCACACACATAAGCTGCTGTTAGACAGCTTTGAAAGAGAATGCCATCAGTCTAGTAAAACTGACAGATTTGCCTTACATAAAAAAACTACAGGAAGGCAGACATAAAAAGACGATTCTTATATGTAAACTCTGAATAGGTTCCCTAAACACGGAGACAGGTATGCAAGACTGGATTAAAATACATGCTTCGGAAGAAATACTCTTCCATTTCAAGCACATATACCCTTAAATTTTGCTATCATTTAAACTTAAAAGTTTAAAGTCCCTAATGATTTGAGTGAATGAAGTGATGAAAGAAATCCGCTGAAGGCTTCCTGAGGAAAAAAAAAACTTTTCCTACAGATACAAAAACCTTCTGTATTTCTATAAAACTAGTACGCTTCTTCCTTCCCAAGATTTTCATACAGACTCAATAATGATAAATTATCATCTTTTGCCTTCAGAAGTTGCTGAGATCATGCTTTTCCACATTCCCACCAAAGGCATGAGGTCCACATAGTCTATTTTGACATTCTATGCTAGGAATGTCAAGAATAAAGTCCAATCACTGGCTGACAAAACTGCAAGTATTTACTACTGTAATCCAAAGACTGATGTATTTTTTTTGGGCATGAATTCTAGATATTAACTTAAAAGATCTGCTGCAAATATGAGCAAAATGAGCAATTAAGAAGAAAAACCCATATGGTTCATAGATTTAAAATCCTTTGGGGACGCAGAACAACATGCTACAGTGCACTGATATAATCCAACATCAGAATCAAGAGGAAACAGCAAAAGCATTCCACATTAAAATTGTGGTTATTCTTTGATGCTGTGATTATACAACCTAGTCAGCTTCATACGTGTGCAGCTGCCTATTTAATGGTAGAAGTTAACATGCTGCCTCAATTTTCTGTGTAATTAGCATAATCATGTAAGACTGATAATAATCCTAGTCAAAGCAGTATAAAATAGTACACTTGCTTTACATAGCGAGAGAACACTTTCTACATGACAGAGTTTCTCTGTCTATGTGACTTTAGTCTTCCATTCCTTACTACCACCTCAAAACATCACTTCTATAAATCTAATTACAATAGAGGTCTTTGAGAGCAAAACATAAAGACTGATTTTTTCAATGAAATCCTCATTCAGCAAGGACCTTTTTGAAGGTTAAAAATAAAAAAGCCACCTGTCTTTTCTTTTCCACCTGAAATGTGAAAATTGTCTCCTGTTTTCCACAACAGCATTATAAACCAGCGAATGAATTTACTTTTCTGAATAAATAGTGAGTCAAACTCTAAACAGAATTGCTGAATCTAAATAATGTCCCAGAGTCAAACAAAACAACATAATGTCATTGGGTACACTTTTGATTTTTCTCAATATACTTTCCAACAAAGCAAAATCCCTTCATTATAAAGCTAATAAATAAATAAACAATGGAAGTTTACATATTGGGAGTAAATTTTCCCTTACTAGAGAAATTAAATCTACTGATTAAAAAAATCCACTGATTTTCTTTAAAAGAGAATTTTTACCACTGGTAGATTTTACTTGCAATAACATCTCTTAAAAATACAATACAATGGATGTGCAGTTCAGCAAATTTATATGCTACAGAAGAAAGGTTTTTACTTTCATACTAGATTGTCTCAGTAAAAGCACTGCACTTCAGCTGACACTACACAGAAGTTCAAATTGCACCTACTTTTTAAAAAAACATATTTAATTACTATGAAGATATATGAAGACACAATATTCTCACTTAGGCTTAAAACATTCTGTGAGGAATCACCTGCCATTGACAGCTACCTGTAAGAATGCTTGTAACATCCCAGAACTGGTGTTACGAAAACAAGGAGACTCATGTCTAATTTAAATCAAAGTACAGAGTGATGGTCTGCATGCATCTTACATGCTTTTTATACTCTTTCAGATTAGTCCGTATTGTTCTTTAAAAATACAATTGCTCTAACTTGTTAATGAGTTCTATATTACATTAAAAAATCCACAACTATTTGGTAATCAGTGGAAGGTTGCACCATCTGCATGAAGAATGCTGATTGTCAAGTTTCTAGGTCCTTTAAATAGTTGGAAATAGGAATCTCTTGCAGCCCTGTAACAGTTCCTGAAAGTATAAAGTTGCCTCCACTATCATGACAGTCTAGGTTCATTCTTCAGGTTACAACCTCCCTTCCATAATGCCATAGCATTTCCACTCTTTTATGGAAATCTCAGTTATGCTGGTTATTAGCATGAGCAGAAAGCCAGCATTTCTCACACTGTGTACAGATAGATAAAAAACAAACACAGAAACCCCAAACCCCACAAAATTAGTTTGTGCGTGAAGTGAACTCCACTTCATGCACAAACTAATTTTTCAGTCATCCTAAGAAAAACAGAATTGCTAAAAAAGCTTTCCAGGTTAATAGTTATTGATATTGTAGTACCAACAAGTTTTTTAGTATTTACTGATTAAACATTTATTGTAGTTTTACTGAAGACTTCAGCAGTTCCTGACATATATGCCTGCATAATTGTTAAGGTGGAAAGCATTGATCTAATTACACATCCCCTTCTGGGCAATTACATATTTATTCCTCAATAACATTTAGTGGAAAACCCACTACCCTGAACCAATAAGTTCTCCCTTCCAAGAGATAAAAAGGTTTTGGGCAATGTTGTTAGCAGTCAGGGACTCTAATTAAAGATTGCCTTCTGTTTCTTTTATTTCAATACACACAAAAAAGACAGAGATTATTGTAGCAAATTATTCTCTCTTGAAAACGAAATGAAACATTTAACACTGTTTTCAAGAATTACTGAGGCCATTCAATACACTAGTGTCTGCACTAACAACAAGCAGCTGACCCAGCTAATTTACCATTTATATTTCAACAAGACAGGAAAAAATAATACAAATGTACACACACTCATATGTGTGTGTGTGTGTATATATATATATGTACATACAAACATATATGGCAACCCAAAACAAAACCTCTGAAGAATCAAACTGGTTTACTAGAGCTTATTCTTTCTAACATGGTGATACACTTTAGAGATACAATTTGGTAACTACCAGAAGCATCTGGATAAACAGATGTTTCAGTGCCATCATTTGTAAACTGTAGATCAAAGTAACTGTCTTGAGATTTCTATTAACTATTTATCCAACTATTTATTATTTTTATTAATGCCTTTAAATATCTTTTAATCTTTTATTTATCTTCCATACTTTAAGATAAGAAAGAGTGGTTATTTGAAAAAGAAATGCATATAAACCACTGTGAATAGAAGGGAAAACATTATTCTAATCTCTAGGGGTCCAGAAATGAAATTGCTATCTCTACCTCTGAAACAGCTTTTACTCTGGTCTCCAAATTTAAATAAATCCTCAACATTTTGATTCAGAAAAAAACTCCCAAATGCAACACAGTACTTTGAAGGAAAACCTACTGCAGGTTTAACTGAGTCTGTTTCCTCACAAATGGATACCACAACATTCTGTGATGGGTTTGCTTTGCACTACAAAGTTGGTTTGCTATTACTTGGTAAAAATTGACTATTGTAATTCAAGTTGACCAAATGGTATAGTTTAAATTAGAGTTTGTTCTTTCAGCTACATAACTTAAAATTCTGGGCTGTCTGATGAACTTAGCTCAAGATCAAATAAAAACTGAAAATAAAAATAAAACTTAGGGCTTCAAAAATTCTTTAAGAATCTGATTTGATTTGTAATCTGCTTTTCAGGCACGTAGAACTGTTGACCTGGATGTGGTCAAGCTTTTTATGAGTGTCTTTTCCAAAACTGCTATCCTTTATTAATTTTGATTCCAATAAATATTTAATAAAAATTGTTAAATTCTGCATGCATGTCTAGGTATGATAAAATGAGATTTTAACTGAACATGTGACATACAAATATATTGCATGTATCTATTCTGAAATGGTAGATGGAGATTTCCCCAGGAAAATAGGACATTAATTCTATGACACTGTCAACCAGCAGCAAGGATTCTTCTTCATTTTTCCTGCTTTATGGAAAACACTGACCAATACCTACATGAAAAACAAGGGCTGGGGAAGCAGTAGGTGGCACATCGTAATGTCCTAGAACTTTCCTGGTCAAGCACACAATCTCTGTAATTGGACACTACAAAGACAGAGGCTCTTTTTTCTTCTGTTTATTTTTCTTTTCTTTTAAATCTCAAGGTTAAGTACTTGAGATATCCTTAAGATTAAGGGAAGAGAGAGAGGAGAATATCATCTTTGTTAACAATTTAAAGTATCTTAAGACTCTTAAACTATTGGGGAAAGAAAGTTAGAATATAGTTTTGAACACTTCCAACAGATGCTCTAGCAGACAAAGTCCTATCTGTCTCCTGTAGCAAGCAAGATGCAAAGCACTTTCTTGGACAGTTTTCAGAACCCATAAAGTTCTCATATACAGACGTTTCAAACTATATGCCCTGGTCAAAAGCATGCTTAGCTGAAACAACTTTCTCAGCAATAAATGATTTATGAACATACTGAAAACTCATTTCATTCATCAGTGTTTTAAACACTCACCTAATGCAATAATGACAATGGAAATTATGAACTTTTAATTATAGATGATATAAACCAATAAGATTAAATTAGGTACCAGTCCAGTGGTGCTCACCTTCAGTGGGAACACAGTGCAAAGCCTCAGCCTGAAGCCTTAATATGTGCAAGAAGGAGCAGCATCTTATAGCTCAGGGCATATCTACAGTGAAGAAAGACCCATGTGGATAAAGTACAGTGGCCCCACTTTCCATGCTTCCAGTGGGCATCAGCTTAAAGCTACATGATTCTATTACTACAGTGTCAGAGAGAAAATGCATTGGTGCAGGATTGGGCCAGACCTAAAGCAACACGGAATTTTCTTTTAAGAGCCACTTTATGCCCTGACAATGAAGAACAATCATGGACCATTTTGTACCCTCTCAAGCAAACATCACTCTGGATTGTGCAAAAAAAATCAAAAACCAACATTGAAATATTTGACTGATTAGTGAGTATTTTTATACAAAACCCCAGACTAAATAAAACTGTTTTAGAGATTTTCATTATAAAGTAGCAAGTGAATTACAACTATCTTCATAAATAAGAAATATCAGATTGTGTCCCTGCTCTTCACTGATCCTGTTATTTTAATAATGTCAACTTGAAATATACAGGGAAGACATACTAAGAAGTTATTAATGACATTTAGGTAAGGACTAGTTGCTAAATAAATAATCATTTTCCCTATTAAATTTCTATTACTTAAGAAATTGAAGTGATTAACTTGACAAATAACTCGGTAGAAAAAAGTCTCTCCTAGCTGCTTCAGAGACATGCTGCTTCGAAAGTCGATGCATTTAACCTCACTGTTTTTACATATCTGGAAAGAATGGCTGCCCTAATGATTTCCAGTAATCAGTGTTTGTCTAATTAAGATGTTCCAAGTCCTCAGTTCCCCAAAGTCTTGTTAAAGTAGCTGGACAAATGACAAATCTCCTTTAAGAACTTTCTTCATTTGCTATCTCCACCAGTCTGCCTAAACTGACTGATATCTCTTATCTATTTGTTGTTCTGTTTCCTTGGTATTAGCTGGTCAAAGGATCATGTGAAATTGCTGTTCTGGTTGATCTTTAACACACATAGTAAGAACAGTTCTGGCTGAAGGAGATTTCAAATCTCTTGAATATAGTACATACCAGTTCCTTTGCTAATATATGGAGGCTTGAAGAATTTCACAACGCCATACAAGTTCACTACAGTCCCATCTTTAAGATGATTCAGAGAAGTATACACGTATTTTGGAGCAACAGACTGAAAAGGCAGGATACAATGAGGGAAAAGAAGAAAAAGTTATTCAAACATTCATACAGAATTATGTCTTTTAACATCATTCATCCTCAGACATTTATTTCATCTTAAAAAAAGAAGTAAAGATTATCTATTTCTTTGTACCTTATTCATTTAACAAAGCACAAAAGACTTCTTCTAATTTCTTTCTCTGATTGCACCTTTCTTACAATAAGCCAACCAGTTAATTCAAGTAAGTTTCAATACACGAACCAGGTGAGTAAAAGTTATTACAATAAAGAACAATGAATGACAATTTTTTACTGATCCATTTTAACATGTCCATCCAGAGGACTTTTTAAAGCACATACATAAATAGCTTTGTATTTCTGCTTGGCAGGGTCACCGCACAGAATCCTCGTCTTGGGCTGGTTGGGGGGGGTTACCTCTCACAGCCACTGTGCACATCTGATTAAAACATCACAATTGCTGGATTAAAAAAATTACAGGCTACTTTGTGCAGTTTAAGGACTATTCTCCTCTCCTCTTAAAGCTGTAATTAGTCTAATGCTGATTAGACTCTTAAGGAATACGGCTTCTCTCAAACTGATTGATAACTTAGGTTTTCAAGTACTATACTGAAAAAATGAAACTGTAAACAAAAATTGAAAATGAGCTCTATCACCATCGGTACTGAATCTTTAACATTATGAGAAAAACACTAAAATTTCATAAACCAGTTCCTCTGCCTTTAAAATAGTATTTCTTGTAGAATTTTAATTTAGACACATAAGGGCTTGTTCCAAACAGAAATCAAAACAAATGTTAAGATCAGTATCAGAAGTCTGATTTTAAATCCAAGGAAGTTTCACATTTCCTTTTTTCTTTTTATAACACAAGCATACAATCTTATTTAGACCGACAGTTATCTTTCTAGTTCAAATTTCCTAAACCAACATGAAGTCCATTTGGAGATCGAGATGGGAACTATACCACAAGTACAAAAAATGTATTATATTTTCACATTTTATTTTGTATTCCAGGTATATTATTTGCAGAAATAAAAGCTAAATGACTGCTGGGATAAGAGTATGAAAGTAAATTAAACAGGAACAAAAATGAATTCCACACCTTCTTATTTACATGCAGCTAATCTCATGTGATTTAAAAATATCCCAAATACAAACTCACCACAGATGCAGTTTCTGAAGCAGCAGTTGTTCCTGATTTAGTGCAAATCTGTGGAGAAAAAATAACAAACTTCTTGATTACAAAATTAAAGGTACTGCATATATAACAACATTTGATAACTTTAAAGCAAATACAACATTATATAGAAATACAAACCAGCCCTAAAGACATTTTTGCCATAAGAATCATATCTGAATCTACTAAAATTTTAGCTACAGAAGAAAAGAAAGTAATATTTACTGCAATTACACTCAGTCAAAAGCTTCTTCAAAAAAATATACACATTTTCTAAAGTCACCTAGATGAGTATGTTAGGTCACATTAATAGAGTAGCATTTGAAAGTTGGACACTACAAATTTGAATCTTCATTTGCTTAACACAGACCTTAAGTGAGTTTAAGGTTTTGTACATAAAGATGTATATAAATGTCAGTGCTTCGAGCAGATCTATTCTCAGTGATTTGTTACGTTCCTTTGGGGGAAAAAATTCACCAGAATGAGATAAATTTATTTAACGACAGTTCCTAAGCTTTTTGAGCCTTGCTTATAAGCCAGACTTATCTTCAGTGAAAGGTCTTTTAAAGAACTAATTGTGGTGATTTGATGAAAAGCCAACACCCCCCACTCTCTGTGAGGAACACAGGGCACAGCCCAGCCTGGCTGCTGGACACAAAGCCCTGTGTCACAGCTGAGCCCTGCCTCACACTGCCCACTCCTGCTGGAGACCTGCTTCTGCTCTCCACCTCAGCTGCATTCCTAAAGCTGATTTTACTTTTAAACAGATGAGTGAAAAGTTGTGATTAAGGAAGTGAAGCACACACAAAGTCTGCTCATTTTTATTACTGTTAAGCATCCAATATGCATGTCACCAAACCAAGTGCCTCAAGCTCCAATCTGTGGTCAATGATGAGATAAACACCTCAGCACAATCCAGGATTCAGGGAGCTGCACAGTGTCTTTGGGATTAGACTGTATGTCATGAGGTCCAATACTCAGCTGAAGGCCCCGTGTAGTTTCTAAAATTTAGACACACCTATTCAGACTCAGGGCAGTTTTGCTATCCATTATCTTCAACGAAGAACACTCATTTTACCTATTATCATCATCATCAACAGATAATGAACGTCATGAAACAGACTGCACTATCATTTTAAATAACTCTGTTTCTCACTGAGCTGTGTGCCAAGTTTTAGTTACCTATAGAGCTCAATTTCAAAACAAAAGTGCCTTTCTGAAATTTAAAAAAAAGTATATTTTTCTTAAATTTAGGATTTAATTAAACAACTATATAGATAAAACTAAACAGAACTGATGTGAGAATAGTACAAAAGAACAAATATTTTACTCAGGACAAAAGAGTACAAGGCTCTGTATAAAATTTAGATTATAGCAATCCATGTAATTGAAATGCAACAACTAATGATTTGAGCTAGAACAATACAAACTCATAGACCAGAGAAAACTAAAAATTATAAACCTGAAATCACTCTTGCACTCTCTACCTTGTCTGCATTATTGAAATGTGTTCTGCACAAGAGTAGTTTAAACAGCTCTAGGAATCTATCTAGAGTCAACTAAAGCCAAATTCTTGCACTCGACAAGCAGAAATTTACCTGGAAAATAATGTGCTTAAGAGTTATTATAAAATTACATGTGCACACACATACATAAAGGTGACATGTTTTTGAAGAACGTGGTAAAATAATCTGTACCATTTCACTTTCTAATAGATTTTGCTGGGTTTTTTTCTATTATAAAGCAAAATGCTGGCGTAAGCACTTTGGGAAAAAAAAAAAGAAAAGTTGGGCAACCACTTACATAAATGGTTGATCCAGCTTCTTCAGACACTTCCAGGTGACAACCATGTCTACCATCCTCTCTCGCTGTAGGCAATTTTATCACCCTAAATCCTGCAACTATGAAGGTTTCCTATGGGGACAGAGCAATAAACAGAAAATTACAGAGACTCTAACACATCCTCTATTTTAAGACTATATGATGTGAAATTTCACCCTAAAGTCTCAAGACACTGAAGAAACAAAAATCCTGAACAAATTGTACAAACTGTCTTTAAGTTTCCCAATTTAGTTCTTCTACCTATGGAATTTATATTTACAACAAATGCCAGAAAATTTTTCCTTTAATTCTGCTAAAATTTTCACACTTGTGATGATACTGTAGCTAAGTGCTATTTTTGACAAAGCCTAGGGAGGAAGATTCACACTGAATAAAGCAAAAGAATCATTCCTCTTTGAATACACTAAAGACTGACTCCTTTTGGGTTGGCTTAACTAAGGTAGAAAAGAAATTACACGTCAGACCAGCAGTGATAAAACGTTTTTCTTAGAGCTCCTTTCTCATTGAACAGCAGCTGTACTTTTTAGAAACTCTCCTACAAATTCTGTTTTGGCTGGACCAACATCTTCCTTAAGGGTTAAATAGGTAGGTCAATCAACAGGTAGGTTTCTGGTAGCAAAAGAGACCTTACAAACTTCTCTGGCATCACTCCTGAGGTGCTGGCACGGAAAGAAATTATAACTCTATTTTCACAGTGGTACAAAGTTCCTCAGACACCACCAGATAAACAAGTAAAAGAGGATTTAAAGGGTGCATGAGTCTAGTCCCAACAGCAGCTCACGTTTCTAGCAGCAACCTCACCAAATCAAAAAGAAAAGAAAAAAAAAGAAAAAATTAAAAAGGAGGAGAAGATAGAAAATACGTTAAATATCTTTAGGTAATTAGAGGTGATTAAAAAAGCTACATGATACAATGTAAAGCTCCTTTATAGCCAGCTGCCTTGCTATCAGAACTGTTTAGCAGGGCTGTGCCAGTGTGCTCCATTCCAATGAACATATCAGACTTGGAACCCTATTTCTATTCAAGCTTCTACCAAAAACACTTCCATAAACTTTTCTGAATAACTTAACTTCATGTGTTTATTTGATTACAACAAATGTAAGAGTTTTCTGATTAAACTTGACCGTTTTAGCCAAATAGTGCACTATGACAGCCCTTTTTTTTGCTATTTCAGCAATCTGACAATGCTACGCTAAATGATTTAAGATCCAAAACCTTAATGTTTTGTGCAAGAAAAATAAAGGCTTCTAGATTAAGTGACAGTGATAGATGTAGTTATTAAAACATTGGGAAAAAAAATTCTGTAGACAACATAAATTTAATCAGACAGTCTAATTCACAATGAAACTACTTAGGACACCGTGTTTTTCAGGTAGTGTCACAACGTATACTTTGACTAAAAGTAGTATATAAACCTAGAAGTAAGCCATACTCAAAGCTAAGTCAAAACATGTCAAAACAATTAGAACACTCAGTATTCTTTGCATCTCTAATACACTGTCCTACTAACATACATGAAAGGTGTTTCATTCTCTCCAGATACAGAAACACACAAATACAAACTTCAGGAAACTCTATGAATTTTGCCAAAATCAGATGTTAGTATGTCTTTCACTGTTAGCTGATGCTACCCAGAACGTTCCTCCAACAGTAAAATCAACCTTTATCTAAAAAGCTATGCCTTGCTTATACATTATTCCCATTTCAGCATTTTATTAGAATGCAGACTGCACAAGATTCTGGGATGTTGCTGCTGAGTCAGGATTAGAGCTCTACAGGTAACCTGTCTTGCTGTCCTGTGCCAGAAGGAAATTCAGAATTACACAGACTCAGCCTTTTAACAGGCTGATAAAAATAAATATTTATTTGAGTAATATTAAGTCACTAGTGGTTACTGTCACATAATACATATGTCATACGTAGCACCACATTAAAAAAAATAAACAAACCTTCTCTCAAACTGTGAAAAGCTGTGCAATTTCCATAAGTAAAAGACAGCACTGACCTTTAAATATAGTTCTACAGGTAGAAAGAACAGATACATTCTCAAATTTTTTACAAATTCAGTCAACTTTGACAGGTTGCAACTTGCAGTTGCTAACCATGCAAAAAAAAAATACAGTATTTGCATAGTGCTTTGAAATTTAATGTTATATTAGTTTTGAAAATAGATTAGTTTCCATTTAAACTTTAGCTAAGAAGATCTTGTAACTGGCTGGGGAATCAAAGCTATTTACATAAATTGGTGGATTTTCATGTCAACAGAAGTGTATTGCATAAACTATGAGATTCAAACAACATTTTTAAATGGCAAAAAGAAAGTCTATTTCTCTCTTCAAAAAGTGTGAAATACAGGAAAGATAATATTTTTACTGATGGTTATTCTGTTACAGATTGACTGAGGAGACAACATGGTTACTCACATTTTTGGAAATTGTCAGCTCCTCCACCTGGCTACTTAGCTACAGTTCTTACAGTATGTCAAGAATTGTATGGAAATTAAAAAATACTAAAATCTGAAATGGTATGCAGCAAATAAACAGTACTGGACCTTACTGAAGTAATTCTTTAATGGCTAAAAAATGGGGGTCGTTTTCAAACTCTGCTAGCTTCAGAAATCAGTTTCCTCATATTCATATTCTTCCAAAATTAAAATCTCATTCGAGACATGAGGGAAGCACCATGAAGGTTCAGTTCACTGGGGAAGAATGAACTGGGGTTTTAGTGCACCTTAGCTGGCTAAGGGTTGTTGTCTCTGGGTTGTATTTTCCTACCCAGCTCTTTAGTAATGATCTTTTTATCTTCTAATTGCTGCTTAGTGCTTTGTTCAAGAAAATTGAATTGTTCATTGAATTTAAAAAGATTTTGCAGCTTGCATATTTAGCAAATTAGTTCAGGAACTTTCCATCCTGGCTTACCCATCAAAATTCAAAATTCCAAGAATTGAGAAATCTGTAATTTGCCCAGAGAAGTTGTGAATGCCCCATCACTG
Source organism: Illadopsis cleaveri (assembly GCA_013399915.1). Lineage (NCBI taxonomy): Eukaryota > Metazoa > Chordata > Aves > Passeriformes > Timaliidae > Illadopsis > Illadopsis cleaveri. Next base: position 1,705,565 of record VXBB01001705.1, read on the forward strand.
AAGTGTTCAAAGTATGGTTGGACAGGGCTTTGGAGCAATCTAATCACATGAAATTTTTCCCTGCCCATACATGTCGCTCCCTATGGCGGGAGGCTTGTAACTGGCTGATCTTTAAAGGCGCCTTCCAGCCCAAACCATTCTACGATTTAGTGTGAATTTGTATCACAAATGAAAAAGCACTAACATGAGCTCATAATGCACCACATACTAATTTTACTTTCCTATTTGGCTAATAATGAAATGTCAGTAAACAGACAGGTAATTTCATAAAAAGACTGAGGTAATTATTTTTATCTTATTTTTCTTCTTTAGTGGTAACACACTGTCTCACAAACTCACAGGCTGATCTGTCTTTTACCTGGAGCTAATCAAACCAAACTTCTATCTCTGACAAAGCAAGACACCAGCACCAAGTCAGTAAAAAAAAAAACCCTGTATGCAGAGTTTTGAATTTTTAATTTTTGTTTTTAAATCTTTTAGAGTAACTGTCTTTTAAGTGAATTTAGTTCTAAAATATATCTTATCAAATGGCAAAACGTTCAAAACATGAATATAAATGGGTGACTTCTCTATTATGCATATTCATGATCCTTTGCTTGCTAGGTAAACAGCACTGATAAAATGAATAGCTTTATTTCAATATTAGTGTGAGAAAGAATTTACATAAGCAAATACTTTTTTTGTGTTCTAGTTCATACTTACAGATTTGAAGGGGCTGAACAGACTATTTCTAATTTTAGGGATAGGTAGACTAAGACAAGAAAAGAAGTCAACATACATGTGTGAAAAACAATTCCTAAAACAAGAATATATATGTATATATGTTTTGGTGGTTTTTTACCCCATGGCGTATAATCTTTGCACAATCCTCTGCCATTTTTCCATATATTAAAACATTGATGCTGTTGATCTTGGAAGACAAGTTATCTGAATCTAGAGGAAAAAAAGCAGAAGTGATTCCAATCACTATGCATTCTCCGAAACAAAACAGTAGTAGAAAGAGATTTACAAAACAAATTGATCTACAGAGTTCAATACTTTTCAATTAATGTACAAATAGGAAATGTGCTAACTACAGTCATATTGCTCAGAATACTTTTCATAAGAGGATTAAAATCTGCCCGTTGCACACCAGTGTACAATTAAACAGAAATGAAAAAGATTTCCACTTGGATAATTCAATGTATAGTGTTAAAGAGGAAATATTGTCCAATCACAATAACACAGATCCTACTGTAGAAGCTATTCTAAACTGAAGATATTCTAGGACATAGAAATATTAATTAATAGCCTTCCAGGAGGACTGAAGCAGAATTCATGCTGTTATTTTAAGATTTTTCCACTTTTTACTGTTTCAATGATTTAGAAGTGCAAACTTATGTTTCCATGGAGAATGTGCATAAACTCTCCTCTCCTGAACAGTCACTGAAATCAGCAAGACTCAGGGAGGTGCAGAGGTGCAGCACCACTCTGAGAACCCTGGAGCCAGTGGGAACAATGACTAAGGTCCCAACAATTTCATTCACTTCTGCTAACACCAGGCAGGACCTGCAGAGCCCAGGCCTGCTGCTCAGGCACAGGAGTCAGGAGATTCAGAGGGAGCATGCCATGATTCTCCAGCCACTGTAAGGAACAAGCTGAGAATGAAATGGAAGGAAATGGAAAGTTCCTTGAATCCAACAGACCCCTGACAAATTACTTCCTCCACCTTCCTGACTGGAAGGGATGATAAGCTTAAGACTTAAAAACGAATATATAATTTTTTCATATCATTTATTACATGATGAACAAATTAGGTCTTTCAAAGTGCTAATCTACCTACTGGTATACAAATACTTGAGTAGTCAGGTAAAACTCCCTTTTCTCAAACGCTAAAATTAAAACAGAATGAAACACAAATATTTTGCTGCAAATCAAAATACTGACCTATATTACATGTCCCCTTATGTAGTACATGCTACATATATTATGTGGTAACCATTCTGTGTGCAATTTTCTTGGTTCTTCTTATGAAAAGTAGTTTGAAAACACACTATTAAAGCTATACGTATAGCTAATATATTTCCAGGATAGTCTTTTAAAAAGTTATGCAACAAGAAGTCTATTGAAATATAAAGACTCTATTGTTTCCATTAACTCACCTGGCATAAGTTTAAGATAAACTTTTTTTTTTTTGGTAGAAAATGAACAGTTTTAGAGAGTATGTTAGATCTAACATTCTACTGAACACTATACAAAAGCAGGAACTACTGATGTAGTAAATTTACTACTAATGTAGTAGATTTAAAATGTATACTTAAATGTAGTACCTTGAAGAACAATCTTGAAAAAGTCTGTTCCATCTCCGAGTTTTGTTAATGGGTAGGAAAGAGTAACTATTCCCTAAAAAGCAAAAAAAAAAAAATGTTGTGAACTAAGACTGTCTGCCTCTCACTCACTGAAATACTGATAACAGCTAAAACATCTGTAAGATAAAAAAGGCAGAATTTAAGGAACAAACACAAATTGCCATCTACATTCTTAAAAAAAAACAAAAACCAACTGCTATAGACAGCATTAAAAAGCAACACACTTGAGATATAAAAAAGTATTGCATGTCAACACAATTTAGATTCTACTGATTAGATGATAAACAATAAGACAGTAGTTATGGAACTATACATGTAACTTTTATTAGTTACAAAAAGAGCAAAAAAGACTAGGGTTTTAGGACAAAACTTGAAAGGAATCTGAAGAGGTAGTGATCAAAATCTTAAAAAGATACAGTAATTTCTCCAAAAATACTGGCAAAGAATTACAACATAAATATCAGAACAAAATCGCAGTAAAGATATAATAGACGCATATGAAGATAAATAATCTTCCACGAAAAAAAAATACAGCTGTGAGAAGATTATTACAAAGTTTTGAAACTGTCGTGTCCTAATTATTTGGCAATAATACAAATGCTCTAAAAGATGCTATGATTTAATAATTAATTCAAAATGCTCTTTTTATTGTGATGCAGAAGTTACAATTAAGCAAAAATCAGCAACTTCAGTGATGTTAACATCTCCTTGGAACAAACACATCTAGTTAGAAAGATGGTATCAACAGTACCAAAAATATCAGTCAAGTGTATTCTTTCACAGTATGGCAGATAAAACACTGTAACTTTCTCAATGATAAAACCACAAAAAAATGGTTCAATAAAGAAAAATAAAAATATTGAAAATAGACTCTGTAAAATGCTTAAAAAAACCCTACACAAACAGCACAAAAACAGACTAAAAGGTTTCTTGTAAAAAGAGAGCAGGGCAATGTACCTATAAATGCAACATTAAGAGGACAATCAGGTAAATCACAGTGATTTTACAGTATACATATTCAGTGGGATGATTGACTTAAACGCTAGCAAATGCTTCTTAAACCAAATCAGGATAAAATATGCAGCAGTGAATTGTTATTGTAGAGGCCTTTCAGAGTAAAATCTGCCCTATGTGCTAACTGAGGAGTAATCCAAATCAAATTCAATGAGATTTTACTATCTGTTTTATAAAGAAATAATATCACTCCACAAAACCTCAATATTATTTACAGATGCTGATTTCCAAAATAATTTGATAATTAGGTCCCCTTACAAAATTCATTAGTCTTCTCTATGAAAAGCAGGAACTTACCTGTAAAAACAGAAAGGTTTCTCACTTGTTTTCAAAATTACAGCTTTGCTTAGGATTTCACTATATATATATAATTGTTCTTGCTGAGATTGTCTTGAATTGTACTCACAGGTAAATAAAGGATTACAGAAGTTTTCTTGTAATAAAGTCTGCAATGAAACAGCTGCCTCAGGAATGTTCAACGTTTACATATATATTTTTTCTTAGTAAGAAATTTCAATCGGCACCAGCACAGTACTTAAAAGTGGAATTCATTGATGTGATAGTGACTACTTTTTGACCATCTTTACTTTTTATTTTTCCTTTTACATCCTAGTATCTTCCAAAGAGTTTTCAAATTCTGGGACCACATTCTCTGCTATAATGGTCTGGCTCCTCCACTTCCCTTTGTATCCCAAACACCCACTACAGTTCTCCTCCTCAACTACTACCCATTTCCTCATACTGACCCACCACCTCCTCCACGTGCCTGAAACTCTTCAGCTTCAAACTTCAAAAGAAAATACCTTGGCAAAACTTGCTCAAATTGACTCTGCCCTCACAAATCTTTCACCACTTACTGAGTTCAGAAGCGAACTTTTTCCAAAATCCTCATATGCCACTAGATGCACTCTCAAACTGACCATGTACAACTAATTCTTCTACTGCATGTGTCTCCTTCCTTAAAGGCCTCGCTCCCTCAGTTTGGTTCTATAGCTGATTTGGCAGCTGATTTTCAGGTTTGGTTCAGATCTGCCACAGTAAGATGTAGAGGATGATGAACTAATAGGAGAAAGCATCATGTTTAGACACTGAGGAGGTACAAACATTACTTGTGCTGCTTTCCCACAAATCTGAAACTTGCAGTTTTCAAAGAGGTACCAGGAAGACAAAAACATGCAGAAGAATGAAAGGACTGAGGCACACAAGTCAGACAGAAGCACCCCAAATGATTTTGTTGCTTTTGCCAGAACACATTTCATAAAAACCCTCCTCTTCCCTTCTTGTCAAAGCAGAACTTGATCCCTATTTTGGCAGTTCTAGAATGACAGTGTGCCGCCACTAAGATAACCTAACATGAGAGCATTCTAAGGTTCACTTCAAGCTCAGCCTGCAGAACTGGATTTTCCTTCACTTTAATGGTGCATTAGCACCAGTTTTATCAGCTCTCAGTTGTGCTGCTTATGCCAAGCTGGTTTAGTCACCTACTAATCCATGTCAGTAGCAGCATGAAGTTTTCTTAACATAAGGCAGAAGTCTGAGAAAGACATTCTACACACTTTCCCTTTCAGAATCAGCTACAAAACTGCATGTATGCTTTAAATCATAGTCTGGTAGTGATTGGTCTGCTTTCCGAATGGAAACATTTATTGGCAGAAATATTTTCTAATTTATAATGCATTTTTGTCTCCTTCACTACTTTTTCTGCACAAGAACCCCTGTTCTTCCAAGTCAAAGCTGCTTGCAGACATAGCTCTTCAAAGCAGCAAAGTCTATATATCATGCAGGTGAACAGGGACAGGAAACTACACCCTGAGGAACAAATCCTGTTTGCTAGCAGCAGTGGTTATTGATGTTTCCATTTCTTCCTTTACAAGACCTGAGGGAGGCTCATTCTCAATCAAATCACCTCCTACACCACTCAGCTGCTGCCTGCTTCCAAACAGGGCAGATCTGCTCCTTCACTACGCTGAAGTGCACCACTCCTGGCATCAATTTGGCACCACAAGGAACCAGTGCAGAGTGAGAGCAGCAGAAAATTATCCTCTCTCCAGCAATATGGATGGTCTTCTGCCAGTTTCCTTCTCATGAATGGACTCAATCACGGGGTCACACAAGCACTAGAGTTGGAACTAAGACTATACAGCTGTGGTAGCAAAAATGTTTCTTTCAGATACAGAAAAACGTTAGATCAGTTCAACTCATATTTTTAAAATGTTTCTGCCATGTTTTGAAGGAATCAAGGCAACTTAGGCTTTCTACAGAAAAAGACAGCCTTAATTTTTTCCTCCTTTTTTAAAAAATTAAGAGATTGAAAGAAAGCCTAGGTTAATGCTGATTTCCTGACACATAAGCATCAGGGATGCCTAAAACGATTCTCAGAGCCACAGACAAAAAAAGTTAAACAGGATAAAAAAACAACACATGCAAGAATTGACACTGCATTTTACAGAGAATACTTGTTTTAGGCATGAAAAAGGCTATTTCTGCATTTCACTAGTACAGCAGGATTGTACTTCCAATACAAAATATACCTGTGATTACTGTCAAACATAAATGAACATTTCGTAATGATAAAAAAACCTAATTGTGTCTTGATGCTGGTAGCTGCTACAAACAACACTCTTCATAAAACTGGATATTGCATTGTTTCACACAAAAGGAGAACTACTTTAGAAGTTTTTTAGTTACTCTAAAATCTGATCTTTAACAGGATTGAGGTGGTTATTACTATTTTTTAAAAACAAAATACCACTTAACCTCCCCCAATCCCTCCATTTCAGCAAAGCATTCTGCATATTAATGTGCTTTTAAATTGGTCCACAACTTATGAACTCTGAAAAGAGAAACTCCTATAAAATTTTATTCTGGTAAGAGAAAGGGACAGGACTGTGAATCAATGAAGGCAATAACAACATGCAATGAGGTTCAAAAAGGTCATAATTTTCCACCACTTAAAGTTATGCAACAGATGAACACAAATACACACAGTTGCAGAAAGTCACCAAATGAGCTGGAATACAAAAGTGCCTTGCTAATGTAACAGGAGCTATTTCAAAGCAAGACAAATTTATTTTACTGGTCAATTTACCTGAATGTATTTGTTGGTGTGATCACAGTCTTCTTGCAGATGTTGCAAATTCTCCTTCTGCAAATGGCTTGGTAGTGGAGTCTCAGACTGTCCTTTAACACTCTTCAACAACTGAACAGGCATGGCTGCTTTATCTAAACAAAAATCATAAAGAGTCCTGAAGCTCCTCATTTTGTTCAAAGTAAGAGTTACTAGAAGTTGCATCTTACTCAGAAGGGGAATATTTACCTATTTCATAACAAGACTGTTTAATTATGTAAAACTAAGAATTTTCAGAAAGATTGGCCTCATCTCTTAGTACCATAAGTAGCAAGAAGAAAGTAACATTTCCTTGGCAATAGACAACCATCCAAATTACTTTATTTTTCAAACATTCCAAAACACCATAAATGGCAATAAAATATTACTTTACATATAAATAAATAGAAATACATATAAATGCAAAGAGTAATGTAAACAGTGTTAATATTTTATGTTCAGAAATGCAGGTAAAAACCATGCAAAGACTTTGAAAGACTCCTTCCCCAGCACTAAGTCATGGACAAACAGTCTCCATATTCATTTTTTTTCCCTATAAGAAAATTTGACTGCAAGAAATTAAAACATATATCACTTTAACTTAAAATGAACAAAAGATGCTTATGTACAGATTGAAAAATTTTCTCAATGAATCAAGCAATGAAAAAATAATAAAGAAAATAAGACGGGTATCTACAGATGCTAAGCATGGCAGGCACTCAGAACAAGCTAAGAAATGTATGACTGTGTAATCTCTGGCTTGCCCTCACAGTGCTAAAAGTCAATGAAATAAATTAATACTGACAATGTTATAATGCTGAGAATAGGGGAGAGGAAGAGTAGTCTATTGCAGCGAAGTTACACATAAGAGAAATAGAAAAAAGTGATCTAGCAATAAGTAGCTACTGCTGTATTTTCTCATTACACTGTCATCTCGTTTCTTCTGGGGGTATCTTAGTCTTTGCAGTAAAATTCTTATTTCAAGTGGGTATCTACAGAAAAGCCAGAACACTTTCAATCTTCTGTTTCCAGTAAGTTTTAATAAACTAAGCAAAAAATGCTTTCTGTTTTCTGAAAATACAAATGGCAGTACTACTGTCACAGCCCTAATTTCAAACAGTTTTAGCAATTTTTATTCAACAGTAAAGAACAGGAAATAAAGTATTTCCTGTAGTTTTGAATGGACACAAAAACTTGTTATTCTACTCAGTAAAAAACTACATTTCAGTTACCGTTCAAAAGACCTTTTGCAGTGCTAAGAAGACTGAACTCCTACAAAATATTCAGTTATAATGAAATGGAATTGGGAAGTCATTGCAAAATGCAAAGACAGTGAATAAGCTACAAACATAAGTCAACACATACAGGTGCAGAGTGCAAAATTATACACATTGTTTTAAAAAGTACCTTATTCTTCAGAAAAATCAAAAATCCACCTTATTGTTACTCCAGTTTCCAAAGATATCAGACTTCACTAATAACTCATGATTATTTCTCTTGTTGTGAGCAACACTTCTTTATCCTTCTCCATTTTCGAGGAAACTCCTCAGTGCAGTTATTCCTGTCTAACAGATACAAGCAAGAAGTCACAGTCACTCAGGACATATCAATAAAATACTTTGGTTCGAGGATGTCTCAGCTGCACACACAGGATGACTAGCTTTTTTTTTCCTAGCTTCCAACTTACATGAGGAGGAAGGAGGCAGAAATGAAGCATTATGAACTGACCACGATCCCAATTCTCTGTCCCCTGCACTGCTCAGGGGGAGAAATTGGTAGAGAAATCAGAGTGGAGCTAGGCCCGGAAAATAGGAGAGGTAGCGGAGAGGTCTTTAGATTTGTTCTTATTTGTCAGTATTCTACCCTGATTTAATGATCAGTAAGTTAAATTACTTTGTTTGAATCTCTTTTGTCCATTTAAATGGTGAGTGATCTCCCTGTCTCAGCCTGCAAGGTTTCAGTTGTATTTTCTCTTCCCTGTCCTCCTGAAGGGAATGATAAGAGTGGCTTTGGCAGGCACATGGCTTCCAGCCAGGGTCAACCTATGGCAGCATAGAGCTGGAAGGTACAGCACCAGACAGATTTCAATCACTGCTTGAAATGAAGGAAAAGTAAAAGACTGCTACAAAGGTGCAGATGCTGTTCCTGCTTGGACTAGTGAGGTATTAGAATTTCTCAAAGATGTTACTAACTGAGTAACATCTGTATGTTTTCAAACACACACCACAACAGCACTGTCATTAGCTCACCAGGATTTCAAGTCTCCAGTGAAAAGAGCAACTAGAAGATTTACAGAGCTTTTCAGTTCAAAGTATCTACTTCATACTTTATTCTAGCAGACTGAGAACCTGATCTATTCCACCTAGAAAGAGTCAACTTCAAAGTTAACCAGCAATATTGATCTTCACCCAGCAACAGTATAATGAGCCAGCGAGATGTGCAATGTAACAGATTAACTTTTTTTTATCCTTTTTCTCTCTGTCACACTACTTGAGCAATTAAAAGCAGATTTTTCTGCTTGGAGTTTTTTTTTTTTTATTTTCCCATGAAGATGTCTTAACAATACAGAGCATTTTGTTATTAATTAAATTTATGTAAATAACATTCCAGTAGAAAACAACTGGGATGTTCTTACAGATCTTAAACTCGTATACATATAAAACTAAGGTCATGTGTTCTAACTGCTAATCTCTGAAGCTTTCAGATTCTTGTTCTCAGCAATTAAAAACCAAAGAGATAAGTATTCAGTTCTAAGGCTTATAAATTTTCCAAAACAAACCGTTAGGGAACTGGCTTTCAAAATCTACACAAAGATATTGCTAGTGCTGTCCTTGTGTTCCCAACTCTTCTGGAGAGCAACTAAGTGAAAACAACTAAGTCTGTCAAATACCTACGTTTCTCTCAAAAGCCTGACTAACACTGATAGGAATCATTCCAACTTGAGCTGAAGAAGCCTGTAAATGGTGTAAACAGAGCTATACATTAAAAAAAATAAGAACCCCAAACAAAACCAACAGAGACTGCAAGAAAGGCAGACAGCAGCATGGGACACTCCTGGAAGAGGAGTGAGACACAATACATACACAGCAGAAGGAAGAAGACTGTGAACTACAAATACCTTTTGCCTTCCAGTAACTAAATTGACAAAAATATGGAGAGTGAGGAATCAAAGAGCTTAACAACTTTAACAAAGAATTATATGAAAAGATGTTTTAAAGTAGACTATATACTTATAGGATATATATCCTATACATAGGATGTAATCCACAATTTAACATGCCCAAAAAGAATGTGATATGCATCACTCAGGTGAAATATAACACTGAGTATGGCTGTGGTCTTAACTCTTATGGGCTGCTCTGTTCACCAACTAGCAAATTTAGTCCTTTCTCTACTACCAAGAAATACTTCAGTCATACACAAAAATTACATGAACAGAATAATGTCATTTTGGGAAACAGAAAAGAATAAAATAGATGACTACGTGGACTTCTTAAGGAAACCTCACCAAAACATGAAGAATGATGGAATAGCCAAGTGCATCAGCACCTTATTGATGTGGTCAGTCACAGTGACCTGTAGCCCCTGTAAACACAAATACTAGTCAGTGCAATATTCCAGCTACTTGTGCAAAAGTTAAAATAATCATGAAGTCAGTCATGCTTCATTATAAAAACACACACATTTGTAAACACAGCCATATATTCCTACTATATTTTATGCAACTTTGTCATAAAAATGAACATTTGAGGCTTGAACAAAATATGCAGCACAGAACTACCACACACCCAACCTGCTGTCACAAGACAAAGCTTCTCTCTTAAATGAAATCAAGAAGACCATCAGTGAACAAAGTGTGTAGTCTGTCTAGAATTTTTTCAAAAGTCTAATTTTGTAATTTATTAGTTCCTTGAGAATTCTCATGAGGTGAGAACATCATGTCAGATTAACTAAAATAGAAGGAGAAATCAAGTCGGAAACATGACACATCTTATTCCCTTAGCTGCAAGGCTTCAGCTTGCTCTTGCTGCAATTCTTCGGGCACTTACATTTTTTGGGAAGGATGACCTTGCTATTCCTACTGTTAATTACACAGACAACTAGGTTTCTTAAGCAAAAAAAAATCCTTTATTCCAGATTAAAATTTACTCATCTGACATTGTGCAAAAGAGACTACAATCAAACATTACCTGAGGAAAAGGGATTCTTAGACAGCCATTATTATCTCAAGAGTACTTCAGCTCTAGAAAGCAGCAACCCACTGCAAAGCAGCGGCCTCAGGACAGGGCTACTCTGCAGAGCCCACACCTCACAGGATATGAACTAATCGCTTCAAAAAGTCAATGCACCAGTTACAAGAAGCCGAGATCTTTAAAACCAAGATTATCAGCACAGGCGTATTACCAACAAAACTGCCCTTTCGGTTTACTCAGTGCCCGGAAAGAAACTTCTAAAGCCGTGGAGCACTGTGCAAAGACTCAGTTCTCGGAGCAGAGCCCGTGTGCAGGGCAGCTGCGGGACAGAGGGAAGCAAAGGCGGGCCCGCAGACCCACCGAGCCCCGTGAGCCGCCGATCCCTGCTTGTCCCTGTCC
>VXBB01001705.1:1724061-1744495 GCA_013399915.1 Illadopsis cleaveri
TTCCCAGAGGTGGATCCCTACATGCAATTGGCTATTTTGGTTGTCAGTTTAAAGGAATTCACTTATTGCACTTCACCATCTATGCTAAACCAGCACACCATGACAGAAATGAAAGTCTTCCTCAGCAACTGAATAAGAGGGAGGCACAAGAAAAACTGATCTCTGTGTTAGTGTCTAACAGTTTAGTGATGAGTTTGCATTCATCTTTACTTCTAGAATTTGTTTATGCCACAGCTTAGGAGTGGTGCTCTCCAGTTCATTGCCCTCACCAAGACTCTCCAAACCATGCTTCACCCTTTCTCACTCTGCCATTTTCGCCTTTCCCTGCTCTGCAAGTGGGATGGAGAGGAGAATTGGAGACACAGTATTCAAAGGTCACAAATTGGGATAAGAACAATTTACTGGAAATGGCAATGAAGCAAGAAAATGAGCAGTAACAGCAACAACACTTAATGACAGAAAGTACAACAAAAGAAACTATTCACATGGACAAAAAACCCCAATAACAGACAATACCAGCAGGCTTCCTCGGCCGCATTTTTTTTTTACTAGCAGAAACCTCTTCTCCTCAGAAGAGAGTCCCTTTCCCTTGCTCCCGGCAATGACGAGGTGGTATAGAATGTACACCACCTTATGTCCCAGCCATGCCCTCTCCCAGCTACTGCAAAAAATTAACCTCATCCTGGCCAGAACCAGAACAGCATAACTCAAGAGTGCTTGTGATTTCATCCACTACTCACATTTTTTAGAGTGCGGCTGTGTTGTACTTGATGTTTTATATTCTTGTGGACTTCAATGGACTTAAGGCCACATGGGGTCTTGTGGAAATCAGGATTTTTCAGCTGTGTCAAGACCTTATGTACCAGACTGCTGAGCTCTTGAGAGGTGCTACATGAGCTCCATTTCCACAGAAATACCAGGGCAGATGTTTAGGCCCTGCAGAGTTATGAGAATATGCTGGTATGTTCTTACAAACTTGGCAATAGTCCTTTTGCCCTACTCTGTAAACTATAGCACACCTAGGAAGTATGGTAAATTGAAGACTCAAATAAGGGCAGATACTGATAATATTGTTTCTTCATTGTCCTACAAAAGTATTTTGTTGAATTGAAGAAAATGGTTAAAAAATAAGATGCAATCAAAAAGGGCAAGCCAAAGGTACTACACTTAAGCAAAAATAGTCACAGTGTAAATACATGAGGAGAAACAATGGGTCCTTCCTGTTCAGGAGTTCTGATAAGCTGAAGTAATGCATCATGTTTCTGTCATAAGGCTTGAAGAAGAAAAACCGTAGATCTTTTGGAGGCATTCTGAAGGATGGCAGTGTGAATGAGGAAGGGCTTAGGAAACGTGACCTCCAAAGATGGATGGAAAGAGTTGAGGTTATTTAGCCTAAATTTTTTCTAATGTGAAGTCATGTGTGTATAAAAAGAGAAGTACTTTTTAAAAAAAAATGTGTGTGTGTGTGGATTCATGGTACAGAGAAGAAGTAATGACCTTAAATTCTGTAATGAATGTTTTTTATTTGACAATAGGACAGAATTTCTCACCAAAAAAAAAATTAATGCTCAGACATGGAATAATTTTTCTGAGATCTGCATTACTAAATTGATTTTTTTTGGCCAGATTAATAAAATATTTAGTTTAGCTAGATGATTTGTCTCAGAGAAAACAGATAGATAATAAAATACCTTCTGAAGATTGCTTTAACTCTATTCTTTTATGATTCTTTAAGATTTGGCTTGAAACCTTTGCTTACATTAAATTTATTCATTTCTTAAGGCTGTATTATTCTCAGTTAGCATTATTCTCAGCTATTTATGTTAACTCAAAGTGATCACTAGACAAGGATGGAAATCTTTTCATATGCAGACTGTGAAATATTTACGATTTGTTGCTTTTTTATGACTTAGTATATATTCATTGTATTTGATTAGATGTGATTAATATGAGCTTAAGAGCTGCCATTTAGTTTTATTTTAAATAATCTTGCTTGATTCTTCATTGCCCCATTTTCATGCTACGTTAGTTTTTTTGTCCTTTTTTTGTACATTGACGATGTCATTCAGTTTTGTGGTTTTGTGGTTTTTAGAGAACATAAAAATCTACAAAGTGCTAAGAAGTTTCAAAAATAGATTTTAAAATTTCTTTGATAATTTGATTAGTAGCAAAAATAAATAAGCATTGTAAACAGTGTTTTCTGATATATCGTAATTACAGTTGCATTCAATTGAATTGACTTAAGACTAGGTGTTCAACCAAGCATATAATTATTTTGAAAAATTGCAGTTGGATGCTGCATTGTGACATGGAGTATAGATAAAGCTTCCTGAAACTGACTTCTGTATCTTTAAGAAAGCAGTCAAGCATGAAGGAGCACAATAGCACACCAAATTTGGAGCTTACAGCTTCTGCTAATAGAAATAGTATTTTCTTAAATGAGATGGTCAAATTATTTGCATATACTTATTAATGTTATTATTTTCAACAGTAGAGAGGATGTCCAAGATAGTGTTTTCTAAGAAAACAGGACACTTTTCTAGGAAGACATTAGGAAGAGTCATGCAGAAGACATTTATCTCAACCTTGGTGAATGTGAGTATTTCTTTGCTATTTTCGTGCAAATATTTTGTGTCATTCAGTTTGCAGAACATTGCAATTGATCAAACCCTACACATCTGAATATATCATCTCAAATGTGAAGCTGTCTCTGAAACATCTACCGCAGTGAGGATGGCAGTTTTAGCTTCTCTGTGACAGGTAGATTAGTGTAAACCAGGTTCATTTCTGTTTAAGAAGGCGGACTACTAAGGAGGTCAGCAACATTATGAAAAAGATAATTACCAAAAAGGTCTATAGTGGACTGATCGTGGCTGGTAGCCAAGCACTCACACATCTCCTTCTCGCTCTTCTCATCCTCAGCATGGCTGAAGAGCAAACAGAACAGAAGATAGCTGATGTTTCAAGATAAAGACAAAGAGGTCACAATTGCTGTGGCAGGCAGAGTAGATTCAAACTGGGGAAATTATTTATTGCAAATTAATATAAATCCCTAATTACTCTTTCAGGTATTGAGGAACAAAAGCAAAACAAGAAAAAATCATTAAAACACTTAAGGAAAATACACCACTCCTTTTCCCAAACTTCACATCAGGCACCTCTCACCTCCCAGCTTGTTATGGCCGCAGGTTGCATTCAGTACTTGCAATGAGGCAAGGGATCCAGTGGTGGAGGGGTGCCAGTGTTTGTAAGTCAGGATATAGTGGTTCCTTTTGATGCTCCTTCTTTGCTCTTTTCCTCTGCTTTGGCATGGGCCTTCCACAGGCTCTGTGCCTTTGGAGATACATAGTCTGCCATGGAACAGCTCCAGCCTCTCTGACCTCAATATTCTCTTGCTGTTTCCCTCAGGTTCCCTCCACCTATCTCTGTTCCCTCATTGTCTCCTTGTTCCCTGCTCCTCTTTCAAGAGTTTCCATTCTTTTATAAAAACATTTTTGCAGAGGCAACATCAAATTCAGTGATGGGATCATCTTGGCCTATGATGGGTGGAGAGCTATCTGGAAATGACTGTGTCCAGTGCAGGACAATCTTTAACCTTCTTCCACGGAGGCCACTCCCTACTCACTCCCAAAACCTTGCCACACCAGCACAGGTTTTATCTACATTTATCTACATTGCATTTTCAAACAGAAAATCCATATCCCCTTGTCACTCTTTGAGAACTGAATAGATGCATCAGAAATCTGAAGTTCTGCATGCTCTTGTCAGCTTTAATAACACCTTTCTTCTCAGACTGCCTCACACTTTTTAATTTAAACAAATAATATATAAACTGTGTATTTTTAGCTGTTAGTCTGACTTATGGGGTATTCAACAGACATTGCTATGCATCTTCATTTGTATTGACATCCAATTCTAAATTTCTTTCGGGATGGACAAATTTTATTCTTATTCTTTTTGTTACTCTAGCAAGTAGGAGATTTATCAGGAACTAACCCTTCATTGTCCTGAGGAGAACACTAGCCACTGAGAGTAAATGCTTTCAACTGGCACAGGAGAAGGCCAGCAATGTAATAAGGTCAGCTTGATGAGAGGTAGTTTTAACACAGCAGCAAATTAAGCTTTGCCACAGTCAGCAGTCCAATTTCTTAGTGAGTCATCTGTCCATTTTCTTGTTGGTCTGACATAAGCCAGTGTCCACTTGTGATAAAACGTCAAGAGAGAAAAAAAGTCAGAAGGCAGGAATTGTGGTAAACAAGGTATGAAAAAAAGATCATAATAAAGAGTGTACATTATTACCTTCATTGCAAAAATAGCCAATTGCAATTTCAGAGGATTCAACTATCTCACAGTTTTTTAAATGATAGTAGAAATCACAAATAGAAATAAACAAAAGGCAAAAAAGAATTGCAGTAGTGATTAAAGATAATTACTTTGTACATCTCTTAAACTCTTGAAAATGCCATCACTGGTCTGCCTTTTTTCTCACCATCATTCTTCATAGCAGTTCCATTAAATGCTTGGGATCAGAAGAAAAAAATCTTTAGCCAGGGTCTCTGGCCTCTATGGAAAGGACTTTCTTTCTACAGAGTTGTCTTAGGGCAGTGCAGTTTGGCACATCTCACGGGTAAAGATTCAGAGATGGAAATCATGAAGTTCATAGGCCAGATAACAGGCAGACATTGATTGATAGGTAGTCTATTTGCTACTAAAATCTTACTCTAAACTTAATAACCACTGAACTGCAGAGTAATTTCCCACATGATGTGCTTGCAAAAGAAAGTAATACACTACTGAGAATATTAAAAATATTCCTTTCTTATATTCATTTCAGGAATCAGATTGTTCTGAAAATGTTTGTTGGGTGGTACTGATAAAATGGAAATTTTACCTGTACCACCTCACATGATAATGTATGACAGAGCACAGCTTCCTCTGGTATCAACAAGTGTTGCATGTAGTGATGTGAGAATTGATGTGGACTCTCTGTATAGAGTGACATTTCAGAGATTAATGGATATTTATGGCAAGTCATGAACAATCCTTATATGAATTATTTGACTGTCATAGGTATTTCTACATAGAAAATAAGAGAGTAGTTACGAAGAACTGAAATGGAAAACAAGGTAACAAAGCAACAGGACAAGGAAAAAAGGCAATAAAAATACAATTAACATTTTACTATTTGACCAGACATCTATAACTTACTGTAAGCTATACAATATCCCTTAGAGAATAAACTAAGATGATTAAGAGCTCTGAAACAAGGTAGAGGCTGACAATTTAAGGCCCTTTAAGTTTATTGATAACTAAAAAGGAATATTTCTACTGTAGATTTTAAAATTTTATAAGGCTCTTATGAAAGCCAAAGGATGTTAGTAGGTGTTGTGAAGCATCAGAGCTTATCAGATGGGCCATGAGGGCCATGAGCTTACCAGGTGGGGCTTTTCCTTTAAATCAGTGAAGTATTAACTACACTTTTTTAAAATACTACTGAATATTGTTCACAACTTTTCACAAAGAAGTGAAACATCCTCAGAAAGTAAGAATCAGTATCTGCCATTGTCTTTTCTAACTGTAAGAAGAGGAAAACAGTCTGGAAAAACAAAAATTGGTCTGAGTGAATAGAAAACACATTCATCTCTTGGCTGTTCCAACTGTGGTCATCAGGGCAAAGTCCTGCAGGAGGACATGTGTTAGTGGAATGAAACAGCAGTTGATATATTTTTGCCCAAAACATTTTTGTTAGTAGCCTGGACAAGGGGATAGAGTGAACCCTCAGCAAGTTTGAATGTGATGCAAAACTGGGAGGAACAGCTGATTGCTGTGCTACCTCTTCAGGAGGACCTCAACTGGCTGGAGAAGTGGGCTGAGAAGAACCCAGGAGATGAGCCATTTTAGAGTGAGCTCATGGAAGGAACCTCACCTGTGATCTCTGAAGGAATCTCTGAAACAGCCTCTCTCCCCACAGCCTGAGAAAAGGAGAACCTGCCTAGTTTAGGCTTTTGTGCCTGGAGTTATGCTTAGGGAATATGCAACTTTCAAATCAGCCAGTTTGTAGAGCCCTAGGACATAAAATCAATCTGACAGGATATTTTCTATCATATGACAACCGGTTCTCAAGAAGTGGAATACAGAGATGAAATGACATGTTTCCTCACTGTGGTCACTGTTCCAGTCCTGAATAACACTACCTGGTGCTTGTCCAACCACTGTCCTGACAGCTTGTCAAGAGGCTCCTTGGAAATAGTTTTCACATGATTTACTGCATCAAACAAGCTGTCTTTATGTTCCAGTTCAGGCTTGACAAATTTGTCAGTTTCTCCAATCCATTCACTGTTCATAAAGTCAAAATTTCTGTGAAGCAACCTGAGAGACCTGCAAAGAAACCCCTGGAGATTGCTTCAAGTGTGACTAATTTAGAAATAGTGCAATATATTTTTAAATCTCAACAAAAGAATGAGCCTTGGAAGGTAGCAGAAGGTTTTCATTAAAAACTATCTAACAACATTTGAGAGTTTCCTGTGCAGCAAAGATTTATGTTTGAAAATTCTCACTGGTCTAGAGAAAATCAGAACTCCCCTTGAGAAAGTATTTTGTTCAGATACATAAGCTATTAGAGTGTGAGTTATAAAAATGATGAGGATAGAACCTTTCAGCACTTGGCTGAGCAAAAAACCCCCACGTTTTTTTGATGGATAAACAACTTGAGTACTGCATTCCTTAAATATTGTCATGCTTTTAAAGTTGTGTTAACAAAGAAGTTTTCCACTTAATTTTTTTTTTTGCTATTGCAGAGAAGAGCAGGGTATTAAGCTGTTAGAATATGTATGTCAGTTAACCAGGAATAGATGGATATTAACAGTTGTCTCTCCTTCTTCCATTTCACACATGATTCCTGTTATTTTAGTGAAATTGATTTTTACCATGTTTTAACAGATGACACAAGTTAAAAGAAGCAAAACTGTATAAATTACTAGAATACCCTAGTTTCAGCTAGGGTAAGAGTTAATTACTCCTCACTATCTGATACAATGCTGTAGTTTGGAGTTGGAATGAGAATGGTGTGGATAACACTGGCTGAAGGGATGTCCCACACCATAGAATGTCATGGACCAATATATAAACTGGGGGAGTTACCTGGAAGTGAGATTGATCTAGGTTCAGGAATGGGGTCTGGCATCAATCAGTGGGTGGTGTAATTTTTTTGTGCATAGATCTTTTTTTGTTTTTGTTCTTTTCTTTCCCTTTTTATTGTTATTGTTATTATTATTATTAGCTATTATTATTAGCTATTATTATTGCATTTTACTTTGTTTTTGTTATTCTTATCTCAACCTACAAGCTTTACTTTTGGTTGTCTTCCCCACTTCACTGGAGTGGGGTTGGTGGAGGCAGGGCGGGGAAATGCCATTGAAGCAGAATTCAGCAGGGTTTTCAGATTAAAATGAAATGAGAGAATTGGGATTTGGGACATGTTATCATCCCGATCCTTCAAGCCTCATGATGTGGCCTCGTGATCTGCACTGGGATGCTCTAAGGGTATGAGGAGATCTTCAGGGTACTCTAGGCACCACAACCTGTTGAATTTAGCTTAGCAAAACTGGAACAGCCACTGAACTGACAAAGGTCCCCAAGGCTAAGCCCTACCCCTGCTAAGCTATTGCTGAGCAGCAAGTCAGGCTGTTCCACAGGGAGGGCAAACTTCAGCTGAGGCTACGCACAGCACAGACATCACTGCATCCCCAGCTGAGATTAAAACCATGACATAAGGGAAAAGAGGGTGAGTAAGTATACAAATATATAAACCAATTGGGGCTGTATGGAATTCTAAACTGGAATTATGTTTTGTCCACATCAGTGTACTTTATCAAATGATACAGCCTATTCACAGTAGTATGTCATGATGTGACGTAAAAATATTGAGGGATGAAATTCTGTTACTGTTTCTGTACTGATTTAATCTCTTGCATGAAGTGAAGTGATCATTTCAGTTGTTTTGGGTTTTTTTTTTTTTTTAATTGTATTGGGTTTTTCTGAAAAACAATAGCAGGCTCTGAACAAAGACAAAGCAGATATGTTGCTTAGCAGAACAACACATATATGGCAATGCTTCAGAGGACAAGAAATGATCTTTTAGTGCTGGCCAAAGCGGTGACAGGAGTATGGTCTTGAGATTACTTGTATGTGTGGACAGAGATGTGTAACTGATACTCACAAAATCATAAAATTCTTTGGACAGTTTGTGGCACAAACAGGACAAGAAATTACTTGCAATCTTTTATACAATTGCTTCTGACTCACATTCTCAGCACCGACTTGCATGCTTGGGCCTGCTGTGCAGTTATATGTCAGAGAGCCCAGCGTTACAACAAAATTCTTTTATTCTTGAGACATGCATGCAAACATTACTTGAGGAACTTTGCTTTGTGCTAGTACAACTGACATTTTCTCTGTCAGCAGAGAGAAATACCAAATTTGACAAATCGAACCGCTCTTGCTCAAAACACTTTTCTGGAAATCAATTTGTCTGTTTCACTTGGCAATTTATAAAATCCCCAGACCTGATGTTCTGTCTTCAAGATGAAAAATGCTTCAAAATATGAGGATGTTTTTTCTCTCTTTGGGGTCCATGACATGAAACCAGCCTGTAACTTGTAAAGCTGTTTGCTCACAGTCTTCAACAATTCCGGTTAATCAACAGGAAAGCACTGCAGGAGAAGATCATGGCTGGATTTGGCCAGCAAGAGCCATATTGCTTTCTATTTTCTGTTATGAAGAAGTGTGTGATAGTCTCCTGCAATAAATCTCCTGCATAAGTCATGATCTATCCACTCAAAATATCTTCCAAAGGCTGGGCATAATAGAACACATCAGCTGTAAGTAGACAAGAAGTTTGGATTTGGTTGGAGCTGCATGGAAACAGATTTATTTGTCTAGTCCAGCTGGGCTCTATGCATGAAAGTATTTGCTAACATTACACCAATAGAGTTTACCTAGATAGGAGAAATTTCCCTTTGTTTTGTGTTATCACAGGTTCTGCTTGGAACTCGCTAATAGCTACTGGTCTTCAGCTCCGTATTCTCCAGCCTTATCCATGTAAGGTGCTGTTCTGCTGAATGATGAACTAGCTTGAGAGTACTCTGTGATCTAACATGATGAGTTAGAGGATTTTCTTGAAGAATGGCCATAAACAACATCAGAGTATATGTGACTAAAGGAACGTATGAACATTGTTGTGCTTTGCCTCTGTTTTGTGTGTGCTCTCTAGGTTTGCTCTGGTGAAAGTACGGCAGGTTGCCTGTCCAGGGGATTCCTCAGCTGGAATTCCTTTGCTTATAGCAAATAAGTAAACAGCATTAGATCAACCCAATATAAAGTGATGGTGTAAAATTGAATCAGGATGAATAAAAGTAGTGTTTGAGACTGTAATGTACATAGGAAGCCATAGGAGCTGTTACCATATTATATGGCTGTTACAGCATTTGTTTTTTATATGTTTATGTACATCTAAACTTTTATATGTGCATATTTCATACAATCTTAATACTTGACAAAAACTTCTAGCTCTTTTTGCAGTATATAATGATGCTTCTGATTGTTGGAACATAACTGCCAATGCTAGTAAGCTTTTATCGTCCAGCTAATGTTTTTGGCAAGATTTTTTTTAGCACGCCATGAGTAACTTACTCAATTTGTGGGCTGGATGCTGGAATTGAAAGGTTCCGATGAGGACTGCCAATAGATAGTTTGCATGCAACCATCTAATTTCCCAGGATAACAGTGGTTACTAGCGTAGAAACAAGCTTTTCTGTGCCACCTGGTTTCAAGACCAAGGAATACTCTCAGTAAATTTAATTTACTAGCATAATTCTCAGGCATCTCATTTTTCTTTTCTCTTAATTTTTAACTGGATCTCAATAAAATTCTGTCTAATCTCTTGCAATTTAAAATTTCTGAGACTACATTCAGTACCGAGATTGCATTCAGAAAAGTGAGTTGGGTCGTTCCTACTTAGGAAACTGGCTGCATGGTCAATTAAGGAAATAAATTGTTTTTATTGCTACAGTTAAGTTACCATAAGTGTTATATCTCAGAGGTTAAAACTTTTCTCTGTAACTACCTAGGTCTAGGAATTTAGTATTTTTTCCCCTCATGAATCACCCAAATCCATACACCAATGCTTTGAAAAAATATTGTCAATAGACTTTGTTGTAAATGAAATATGCAACAAAATATCATAAAATGCAAGAAGTGTATAAAGTTAACCACAGAAGTGCTTAAAAGCATACAGTAATCAATGTAAACCAATGCAAACATCCTTTTAAATTCTCTATAGTCACAGAGGCAGTTATTTAATATTACTGACATAACTAATCCTTCTGAAATCAGTAGGACATCTCACAATGGCTGATATAAAGAACAAGCATTGGTAATTGCAACATTATTACATATAGGGAATGGAAGACTTTTTTTTTTAATTCTATAGTCAGACAGAGCAGACTTAGTAAAAGAATCTGAAATTTTCATGACCGCAAAATAAAAAACAACCCAAAGAGTCAGATCTCTTAAAAGAAGATACCAATTTTGGCATCGCTCTTTTAGTGAAAGTTCATGTAAGAAAGAAAAAACTATCTTCTCAGAATTGCACCTCAGGTTTTTAAAATGTAATTTATGGATTCTCATTATGTCAAATTGTGATTTCACTCAGAGGAAACAACAGGAATTTATTAAAGACCAGAGGTACGTTATTACAAGCCCTTCTGAGTTGCCTAGTGATTTCTTGAGTTTTTTTACTATATGAGATTTCCTGACAGAAAAGTAATTGTAATTGTTCAGAGAGATATGGGTCCAGCTCACAACATCCAAAGTTAAAGCTGTCAATTGAAGTACAGGAATCTATCTATTCTCTATGGGATTTTTACTTTTCAAAAATGCAGTATAGTTGTATTGACTAATACTTGGACAATAAAAGACCAGAGCAACTAACTAAACAGCTTCCCTCGAGTTCTGGTGAACAATGGTCTAAGGTAGATTTCTGTTTCTGTAATATTGGCAAGGCAAGAGCTAGTTTTTCATCTTTCTTATGAATCAAAGTAGCTTGAAGTTACCCAAATTTACACAGCAATTCCATCACTCGAGCACTCACATACTGAGAGTATTCCCTGGTCTTGTAACCAACTATCACAGATGAGTCCTAGTGCCAGTATTAAGGCTGTCCTATGGATCTTCTTTTACTGTTGGGAGTACTAGTGTAGCCACAACAGCAAAAAGATAAATGCAATATAAAATAAATAGAGTGGCAATGGTCAGATACTTGAAAAATGCGGAGCTGGAAGAAACAGGATTCTTTTAAATGTTTTTCCATTACTGGACAAGTATTACCATGTCTCTGCCACAGACTGGAGAAAAGTTGGCGAAAGGAATAAAGAATGATGCAAAACCTATAGGCAGAAAACTCACTATTCTCAAATTTCTGTCAGGTGGAGATTTCCTCTATCATAATTTCTTACAACACTTCAGTGCTATGTGGATGTCAATTGATGTTAATTTTGATCATTTTTTCAACTTGCTTAATAAATACCTTTGAAAGAGGCTTAGTGCTACTTCTGAGGAAATGGTGATGATCTGATCATCAATCCCTGCCTGATAGGATGGGACCTTGTTATCTGTTATTTAATGGTCTTTCCTTATCATGGATTCAGATATTGATCTCATTTTGTTTATAAAATAAATAACATTATATTGCCAGTTGTAAAATTAGCCATTTATTTTAAAAATATGTCAGGAACACTTGATTGTAAGTGTTAATAGTGTTGACAGTTTCACATCCTGACTACAGGCTCTGCAAAAAAATAACTTTGAATAGCCTTTGAAAAAACAGTGATGCCAAAACCACCAATTACTTCAAACACTAAACTAAGTAATTTATTAATTACATTATAGAACAGAAACCAAGGGGGCTAGATCAGAGAGCAGGATGATCTCTTTTAATCTATATTTCCAGGGTTTTAATAGTTTTAAATTTAAGTAACACTAATCATGAGTGAAACAGGCAAGATGGGCAATGCCGTTGCATCAGAAAGGAAATGTGAAATTTATGGTTTGTGTACTGTCTACTTTCCCAGGAACCAGTTGGCATCATAATCCAAGCACTATTTTTTACAGCACCAGGATCAATACTGAAAATGGGAGAGGTAATAAGCAGCTTTAATTCTTCGCGTAAAGTCAGAACACCATCTACCAAATGATAAATAGGCTCAACCATTGCTCTGTTTTCTGAAAAGCTCCTCATCCACAAGGACCTATTTAATTATTTTTTGTTTTTATGGGTCTGTCTACAGTCATTTACTTTTCCTTCACAGTCGGTTACCCAAGGTAATTCTAATTCTAATGACACTGGGATGTTTTGCTACAGACGTTGGAGGACAGTTTAGAGACCCTGCTGAAAGCACTTTCCTTCTGCTAATAGTGCAGCCCCCCTCCTCTGGGCCTCCCAGGCCTCATTATGAAATATTTCTAGTGTCCTGTCAAACCTCATGTTGGACCCCTACCCACCCACTCTCACCATGGCTAGAAATCTCAGTCCAGCTCAAGCTTGGGCCCCTAGTCTCACCTCATCTGCCTGTCTCCCGCCCTGTCCACATCATTCCCCAGCTGTTGATTAGATTTCCTGGATTGATACTAAACTGAGTCATTACCCTAGCTTTCTCTGGATGGAGGGTGAAACCCACTGTTGTGGGCATCCCTGCTGTGCTCACCCTGCCCAGATACAGTGGGTCTAGGATCTGCTGGTGGGGATGCAGTGATGCCTGCGCTGTGTGTAGCCTCAGCTGAAGTTTGCCCTCCCTGTGGAACAGCCTGACTTGCTGCTCAGCAATAGCTTAGCAGGGGTAGGGCTTAGCCTTGGGGACCTTTGTCAGTTCAGTGGCTGTTCCAGTTTTGCTAAGCTAAATTCAACAGGTTGTGGTGCCTAGAGTACCCTGAAGATCTCCTCATACCCTTAGAGCATCTGGACTCCCAGAGCACCGTTCAGCTGAGGAATAGGGATGATAACATGTCCCAAATCCCAATTCTCTCATTTCATTTTAATCTGAAAACCCTGCTGAATTCTCTTTCAACGGCCTATTATTCCTGTGATTTATTACAAAACTATTTATCTGTTCTTATTTTGACTGGGGTAGATGCAGTTTCCTTCGCAGTGGTTGGTATGGGGCTGTGGTTTGTATTTGTGCTGAAAACAGTGTTGATAATACAGAGATGTTTTTGTTATTGCTGAGCAGTGCTTGCACGGTGTCAAGGGCCAAGTACCACCCATTAGCGATGAGGCAGCGGGTGCACAAGAAGATGGGAGGAGATACAGCCATGACTTCTGACCCAAACCAACCCAAGGGGCATTCCAGATCATATGGCATCATGCTCAGCATATAAAGAGAGGGGAAGGAAGGGTGGGACTTTTGGAATGGTGACATCTGTCTTCCCCAGTCGCCATTATGTGTGATGGAGCCCTGCTTTCCTGGATATGGCTGAATATTCCTTGTTCTGCTTTGCTTGTGCCTGTGACATTTGTGTTCCTTATTAAACTGTCTTAATTTCAACCCTCGAGTTCTCATTTTTCCAATTCTCTTCCTCATCCTACCTGAAGAAGCTCAGTTTGTATGAGACGAGTGCAAGGGGGAATGTGAATGTGTATCCTTTAACCAGACTATATGCAATCAGTTCTGTAGCATGACAAATGAAAAAAATTGCTCAGAATAAAATCTAAGCATAGAATCAATAGGCCTGTTTTTAAAAGGTAAAACCAAGGAGGCAAATCTAATGGAAAAAACAAGCTGACTTGAAGACTGGTGTTATATTACATTGTTTTGTTGGAAGGTAAGAACAAATATGTAAGTTTTGCGCACTCTCCTTTTTCCTTTGATTATATTTTTTTGTTTAGCCCTTTTGGTTTAAATTCTTCTACATCATTTCCATCTCAGCATCATTCCTGTTTGTTGTTGGCTTAAATGTCTTCCTTTGAGACATTAACTGATAAGTTCTAAAGAGAATCAATGATCCTAGCTATGCTCTATGGGAAAGAGATTAGTCATAAATAATTATATTTTGGAAGAAGTTGCTCTCCTCAGACCAGGGCCTGGAAATATTTTATAGTACAATTGTTGTTCAATTTATTGCTTTGTTTCTTAATTACCTCTGAAAAAAATAGGCAAATCTTTCTTGCTGTCAGAAGGCTCTCATCATAAGCATATCATACATAGGTCTCCACTTCACACAAAGCATGAGAATATGACATTAGCATTTTAAACTCTGTTCTTTAACCATTTTATTATAATCCCTGCCTATTATACTGTAAAATATTGCAGCTCCTGTTAGGAAATGTACTAGTAACACGTAGAAAGAAAATATGTTAAGGTTTCCATCATCTGGCTTACAAGGTCTAGCTAAAGCTTTAAACATATATTTTTATGACTTAATTTCATTTTTATTGCTATATTTTAGAGCACTGCTAATAATGCTGTCAGTCCTTTTTATGTAAGCAAATCACATATGTTTCAGTTTTTTTCCTTTATTTTGTTCCTGATTCCTTCTTGTTAGTTTCAGCAATCAGCCTGAAATTCTATGTCCAAACTTTCCAAGGGATCATGTTAAAAGAAAGCTTTGTTAAATTATTGGATTTTTTTTTCTGAAATAACTCTGACTCTGAACCCTACAGCATTGGCTGAAAGCATCTAAAATGATCAAATCACTGCAGTCCATTCCTTTTTTCTTGGCTGTTGGAAAGAATAGCAAAATAGATGTACAAGAATTTCACAGTCTGAGGAGGCAAAAAGGGTATTTGAGCAAGAAGGTTTCACCTTTACCCTAATTCAATTAACAAGTTTTAATTTCCTGAAACTGTTGCTTCAGTTGCCAGATTAAATTGTTTCTCAAATATCCCAAACCATGTCATCTCAGATGAGGATGGCTAGCTAGAAAGATTAAATAATGTTTTAACTCTTGTATGTCAGCATAGTTTTTGCTTTAGTAATTTCAGAAGTTATTTTCTTTAATTAAAGGAGTTTCTCAGGAGAGGGGAAAATTTTGGAGGTGACCATCATTTAAAATCTTTTGTTATTAATCTGTTACAATTTTCCAGTTTGAGTACTTCAGTAGAAGAGAAATATCAGGAAACTACAAAGAAGATAGTGGAGGGACACTAAAGTGTTGGGGATCTGAGGAATATAGTGTAGAAGGAGGGGCTCTGAAGCTGAATTTTTTAGGCTTGAAAGGGGATCTTTCCCTCCTGAAATGTAGTTAGAGACAATGAAGCTAGACTCTCTTTGGAGGTAGTTAAATGTCTTCACAGTGAGAACAGTTAAGTTCAGGAGCTGGTAGCACAGACAGGTTGCAGAATTTGCCCCACAAATCCTTGAAAAACCTGCTCCAAGCTTGGCAGTTAGCGCTGTGCCAGGGAGTAGCGTGAGTGGGCTGCTCTGCAAAAGTTGTCTGCTCATGCAGGGATGGGGCTAGGAAAGCCATGGCTGACCTGGAATTGAATCTGGAAAACTGATAAGAGGGAAAAAAAGGAGAGGAGAATGTGAGTACATAAACAGCAAAAGGAACACTTAAGAAAAAGCTGGCCCCAATGCTGCTTAGGGAGGAGGAGCTGCAGATGAAGGGTATGGAAAAAAACCCAAGGTACTTGGTGTCTTGTTTTCTTCACTCTTGACTGGCAAGACCAGCCTTTGGGAATCACAAGCCCCTGAGACCAGGAAAAAGTCTGGAGCAAAGAAGAATAACACTTGATAGAGAAGGACCATGTTAAGGAGAACTCAGCTGAACATACAGAAATTCATGCAGCCTGAGTGGTTGAAGCCACAAGTGCAGAGTCACTCAAAGCACAAGACAGTAAAGCATAAGAAGATGATTGTGAGTAATCAGCATATTTGTGAAAGGAAGATCCTGCCTAACCAACCTGATAGCCTTGTACAGTGAGGTGATCAGGTTGGTAGATGAAGGGAGAAAAGTGGGTGTTTACCTTGACTTTAGTAGGGTTTTTGATGGAGTCTGCCATGACATCATCACAGATTAGATGACAAAATTTGGGTTACATAAACAGAGAGGAAGGATTAAAAGCTTGCTGAACAGCCAGGACAAGAGGGTTGTGATCAGTGGCATAAAGTCCATTTAGATGGAAGTCACTAGTGGTGGTCCCTTAGGGGCCCCCCTGTCCGCCACCCCCTTTTGACAAGGGAACAATACTGAGAGATTATAAATCAAAAACAACAATTGACTAAAATCACAAATAACAACAACAGCACACATAGCAAAAGTACACAAAAAAAGGTGCTCTACCCACAGAAAGGCATTTACCAGTGGGACAAAGCTAAGACAGCTGCTTTTCCCACACCACAAGGCCCCAAGGAGACAGACAGTATGGTGGGGGGCAGGGAGGCTCCTGTGTTAGCCTACACAGGCCAAGAACAAAGAAGACAGTGTGGTAAATGAATTTCTGTGGGCCAACACGCTCACCCACCAGACAGATGATGGGGAGATAGAGACAAAGCAAGAAAGAAACCTGGGAAAATGGCACACTCCGAATGAGGAGCCTGTGCTGCCCTTGTGCTTACCCAGTGAGGTCTGCAGGGTCTCTGTTGACAGCTCCTGGGCTGGGACTGACTGCACTGGCTCCTGGGGCTACCCCCATGGCAGCATCCCACACAGGAGCTACCTTTTCAAGGCCTGGGCTCCACCTAACTAGGAAAATGGTGAACAGCAAACCTGCAGTGATGACAGTGCAGCCCTGGATGAAGGCGACCTCTCCCCAAGCTCTAGGCAAGTGAAGAGCAGCCACACTTCTACTTCTGCCTGTGCTTAGAAAGACAGCCCATCAAAAATTATGTAGATGATGTAGAATAGTGCTAAACTTCTCCTCCTACCTCTATGACTGGGACAATTACTTATTTCATTTTTTTAAATTATTAGACAGAAAGGTATGTTTCGAAATGATAGGGAGCTTTTCTGTTCAGATTTCTATCCCTGTTGTTGCAACTCCCACATGAAGAAGTTTTGATTGATAGGGTGCATCCTCTCACCCTTGGCAGAGCTGCTGCTGGTTTGCCAGATTGTTTCCTCTCTCCGTAGGTTTCCTACCAAGTCTCTTAACAGACTGTAAACAGCACAGCATCAGAGGGGTTCATATTCTGTCCCACATTCTGTAATAACATGTACCTAGTACAACTGAAAGGCATGGAAATGGAACTAAAACATATGGGCTGCCAATAAAATGCTGTCATCTTAGAGTTATTATATACTCCTTGTAAGTGCCCAAGTCTCTAAAAAAATCACTATGTGGAGGTTTTCTTTTCCAACATCATTTCTATCTTTTTAATTTAGTCCTCTTCAGAAACTGCTATATTTTATCATTTAACTCAGAAATTGGATGCCTTAGGGCTTGAATTTATCATGCACTAATAAAATGAAGAGAAACAGACCTTTAAAAATAATTGTGAAAATACAGTCTGTCAGCAAGGATTAGATTCAGCTGTGGCACTGGCTTGAAAAAGTTATCTTGCTCTAAAATACATTAAATATTTATTAGATTCACCTGAGGTAAACATGCAGTTGTTTACATATCTTCAAATTTGTATATACACACTTGTAAATGAATTTAGAAAGGAGCACCATGCTCATAAATATATACCATTCTTGTCTCTGTTTTGAAAAACAAATTATCAAAGTGTTCCATTAGCAATAGGCCAGGAGTAGAAAGGTAGGATATTTGAGGAGCAGGACCCATTTCCTTAACCTGGCTAATAAAATGTGCTATTAATAATTTGATTTATAGCACATTGTTTTGTCTTCTTTCTATCTCAAACTCTTTCTCTCCACAAGCTATGTTGGTTTACTTAGGGCAGAAGTGATACACGAAGTGTGATGTATTCTGTCTTGTCATACTTGCCAGTAAGACAAGATGACCTAAACCCATAAGAAACCCAGAAGGCCATAAGAAATGTCTCTGCTGTGGTGAAGAGATTTGTGAAACTGAAGGTCTCAAAAAGCTGTTTTTAAAATCTTACTGACTCCAGATAACATTCAGAGACTTTCTTTGGCACCTAGGATAGATTTTTGGTGAAATGGGGACATGTTGCTGAACCATGCAACATGTAATTGAAAAGCTTATGCCCCAAAACTTGTCACTTTTGGCATCAACATTTTGAACTTCAGAGTTCCTGAAAGTTCACAGAGTTCACAGAGTCTGTAATTATTTTTTTTCTCTTTTCTATGACTCCTTCTTATGTACAGAAGCAGTACAGCTTTTGAGAAATCTGTGCCTATTTCATAACCAGAGTACCTGGATTAACCAGTGGTCAGAGATCTTCAGAGCACACCAGATGCACAAAAAAGTGCACAAGAAAGAATTGAATAGTCCAGTGCAGTATAGGAAATCTGTGTTCCATCCTGTGTTCTCAGGACTATTTTAATCTGCATAATGTTAATGAATTGTCATAGGAACTGCAACAGCAGCAGTATTTAAAGTTAATTTGGGACCTTTGATCAAATTTTTTTTATGTGATTTTCCAGTGCTTGACATAGTTTCATCTGCTCAATCCCTTTTCTCTGGAACATTATTTACTTAATGTTTTTTCAGCACTTTTATTTCTACCTCTTTAATAATAGATATCTTTCAGAAGCTATGTTTTATAATTCTTATCTGTCTGCTGCTTGTAAAATATTTTTATGCATTCTATGGCAGTAGTTCAGATTCTTGCTTTGTTTTTTGCAAGAGTGCACAAGTTTTCTTAGCTTTTTACTGGCCTCACCAAATTTTCCAAGTATATTAGATTTCAATTTATCAAAGATTGTATTCCTCCCACCTTTTAGCCTATAAATCTTATCATTTTCATCCTCTTGCAGTCCATCTATACCCTGTGTCTTTGATTGCCTGATTTTCTTTTCCCTTTGTAGTGAAATAATGCATGGACACCACATAATTTTTTTACAACTTTCTCCAGCAATTTAGTAATTGAACGTTTGTCTTTTTTATGTATTTTCTCGGCCACTTACATAGATTTTGACAGTTGAGAGTATTAATCCTTAAATAAATTCCCCCAGTGGTAAGACATCTCCTACTTCTCACATGATTGAACCACCTTTTCATTTGCATTATCCTGTCTTTACTCCTCTAGAAAAAACTTTGGCCTTCACTTCTGTAAGCATCTCCTGCAGGTCTGTAAACTTCCATGCACCCTGTCTGGGGGATACTGGCAGTTGTTCACTGTGGTGTAAAGGACAGTCAGGACACCTCCTGTAGTTACCTTTCTCTTTAGCCCTTCCAGCTACCATGCATATTCTCAGTCATGGTGTGCAATAAGTAACTTCAGAAACATGACTGATATACTGAAAAAGTATTGCTAAATATGTAGTTTCACCTACAGAGATATGCTTCTGCCAAGTGTCAGCATTCTTGCTGATCTTCTATTCTGATTTCTTTCCATTTACAGATCTCAGACACTAAATCCTTTTACTTTTCTTACCTAATAAGTGATTTTTTAACATTTTAATTATTTTTTTTCTCTAGATTATTATAACTCTCATTTAGGATTGTTGAATTGACCATCAGCTGTGGTGAAATGCAAGAAATTTCTTACATTTTCTCAGTTTTCAAGTCATGGTCTCCACCTGCAATTCCTAATCTTCAAACTGAAACAAGTCATTGATACTGTCAGCTGTGACGAAAAAATCACCTGGAAATGGAGATTTTATTTTTTGCCTCACAGAACAAAGACCAGGTTCTTTTTCTCACCGTCAATCATTTGATTTAAGATTTAATATCTTCAAGGAATGTCCAAATTAACATGAATAATGAAATAATTAGAAATATTAATAATATTTTACATCCACATCTGCATTTGTATCTTATAAAATATTATGAGATATTCTTCTAATAAAGAAACCCTGAATGGTAGATAAAGCTTAATGGGATTCATTAAAGTCAAATAGAAAAACTATTTTTTAATATATTTCTCTGCTTCACCTTAAGGCACTCAATGAAAATATTTTTTTTTTTCCCAAAGATAATAGTTTTACCTTTCATTTAGGCCCTGATACAATGTTCAGTTTCTCTATTTGGTGCAAAAGACTGGAGCACACATTACAATACAAAAGTTCTTGATCTGACACAGTGACCAAACTCTTTCACATTCAGATGCTTCTCATGTCTAGGACTAAAACAAATACAGCATGTAAACACTAAATGATAATTAAATTCTAATTTGTATTAAGCTCTGTGATGCCCTGCATCACATGGTTACAAATAAAAAATGAACTTTGTGAAAAATTCCAGTGACACAACATTATACTAAGCATAGTCTCCTCTGTTCTAATTGTGGGGTAATATTTTTTTTTTTTTTTTTTTTTAAAAAATTTTTAAAGTTTTCCCCCCCTTTTTTGC